>PVLC010016788.1:0-34909 GCA_004027655.1 Graphiurus murinus
TATACAGAGAACTCAAGAAAATCACAGCTAAGAAAACAAATAACCCAATCAAAAAATGGGAAAAGGATCTAAATAGACACTTCACAAAAGAAGAAATACAAATGTCCAATAAATGTATGAGGAAATGTTCCACATCATTAGCAATCAGAGAGATGCAAATCAAAACTACTCTGAGATTTCACCTAACTCCAATCAGAATAGCAACTATCAAGAACACAAACAACAATAAATTCTGGAGAGGGTGTGGAGAAGTGGGAACCCTAATACATTGTTGGTGGGATTGCAAATTAGTGCAACCACTTTGGAAAACAGTATGGAGGATCCTCAGACGAATGGGAATGATCCTACCATATGACCCAGCAATACCTCTACTGGGTATCTACCCAAAAGAGCCTGTTTTATTTATGAAGATTATATAGCAACTTAGGAATATCTTGTTATAGTTCTAAGCAAAGAAAGCCAGATGCAAAGTAAACTGATTGCAAATTTAGTGAAATGTGCGGGCCTTTGAGAAAATCTAGAAAAGAATACGCAATTAAATCCAAAGAAACAGAATTAAAAAAGTAAATATGTTTCTATGAATACCAAAAATAAAGTAGTGATGTCCTAGGATATATTATAGAATCTGTATCCAGAACACAATAATTTATAGTCATTCTTCTTATACCATGGCTTCTCAGCTTTGGAAGCATTGATATTTTGCGCTGGATAGTTCTATTTTTCGGGGGCGGGCAGGATGCATAGCAGTATCCTCTTCTCTATCCACTAGATGTCATTAAATACTCTCCCCTATTTCTTAATGTGACAACCAAAATAATATTTTGTAGAAGATTATTTGAAAAATTGGATGAATGCATTTCTCTACCTATATAATTGCATTTGATAAGGTGACTTTAAAGCTCTTCTCAAGGAAACTATTTGCCTATTTTTTTAATCTGGCTTAGCTTTGTGACTTGATTTGGCCAATACAATGAGCTGATCATTATGGGTCCCAGTTCTAAGCCTAGGTCTCAAGATGCTGTGTAATCTTTCACTTACTTTTTTATTTTGTTTTTTTGTACTTCTGTCTCTTTCATCTGCATAAGCCTACGCTAGAGTGGCTGAAGGATGAAATGAATGTAGATCAGAGTGCAGTTAGTGACAAATTCCAGCTGAGACTCCATACATATGAGAGACCCTAGACAAGTTTAGCAAAGGCAACCCATAGGCAACTCACAGCTAATCATAAGTGTATAAGGGATCCTGTCCATGAGCAGAAGATCCCTGCTTGGCCTGGACTAAACCACCAAATCATAGAATTGTGATGCAAATAAATAGTTATCTCTAGCCATTAAATATTGCAGCATTCGTTATAAATAGGCAAATAAATATATTTTGTGAAAACACTACTGCTTCTGTAAAATTTGTATTAATGCCAAATCTCTGTGAAATGAAGTTTTATAACTCCAATTTACCCAGCTCTCTGTGTTTGTTTAATGGCACTTTCAGTGGCAGTACACAAGCATTCTACAGATGTTTAATTTCCAATGAAGTACAGATGGCCTTCAGTTTCCTATGGGCTTGACTTAAGATTTTTCAACTATACAAGGGTACAAAAGTAATATGTGTACATATCTCATAATTTTGTAATCCTTTCATCTGTTGATGGACATCTTGGCTGGTTCCATGGTTTGGTAATTGTGAATTGTGCAGTTACAAACATAGATACACATGCATTGGTCTGATAGTTTGGTTTCCATTCTTTTGGATATATACCCAGAAGAAGCATTTCTGGGTCACATGGTAGATTAATTCCCATTTGTCTGAGGAGCCTCCATACAGTTTTCCAAAGTGGTTGCACAAATCTGCAGTCCCACCAACAATGTATTAGAGTTCCAACTTCTCCACAGCCTTGTCAGCATTTGTTGTTGTTTGTGTTTTTGATGATTGCCATTCTAATTGGTATTAGGTGAAACTTCAGGGTAGTTTTGAGTTGCATCTCTCTGATTGCTAATGATGTTGAGCATTTCCTCATATATTTATTGGCCATTTGTATTTCTTCTTTTGTGAAGTGTCTATTTAGATTATTTGCCCATTTTTTGATTGGGTTATTTGTTTTCTTAGCTGTGAGTTTCTTGAGTTCTCTACATTCTATATATTAGCTCTCTATTGGAGGAGTAGCTGGCAAAAATTTCCTCCTGTTCTCTGGGCTCTCTGTTGAGGTTCTTGATAGTTTCCTTTGCTGCACAGAGGCTTTTCAGTTTACTCAGCCATAAAGAAGAACAAAATCATTTCATTTGCAGGGAAATAGATGGAACTGGAAAACATTATGTTAAGTGAGATTAGTCAGTCACAAAAGGTAAAAAATCACATGTTCTCGCTAACATGCAGAAACTAGAGAGAAAGTGTGTAATAAGAGGGACTCTAGCCAAAGAAGGAGAAATCTTAGATGAACAAAGAAAGTGACTTAACTGGAGGTTATGAGGGGGTAGAGAACACCCTAATGCACATGATGTACTTTTACAAACATATCACTAAACTGAACATAAGAAGGAGGGAGGGGAGAGGGAATGGGGTTCGAATTGGGGAAGGGTTAAATGAGAGATGTGTGTATGTATGCTTCTACCAGCTTGTACCTAACAAAGATGGATGATTACAATGCACCAATAAAAAAAAGTGAAAAATGTAAGATGTATTCCATATAGACCATACTATAATATACATTGACTATGTTAATGGTGAGTATCCATTCAAGCATTCTGTTTATCACTTTCAGTATAGCATTTACTATAAAATAGAGTTTGTGTTAGTTTATTTTGCATAACTGTAAGCTAATGTGAGCATTCTGAGCATATTTAAGGTAGTTAGGCTCAGCTATGATGGTAGGTTAGATGTACAGAATGCTTTTTGTTGGGGGGTGGGGTATTGGAGATTGATCCCAGGGGCATTCTACCTCTGAGTACAGCCCCAGCCATTGTAATTTTTTAAATTTTGAAACAGCGTCTTGCTAAGTGGATGAATGCCTTGTTAAGCTGTTGATGTTGGCCTGTAACCTGTGATTCTCCTGTCTCAGCCTGCAAATATTGGGATTACAAGTGTGTATCACCAGCTCCTAAATGTCTTTTTGACTTCCAATAGTTTTAATTTAGGATCAGTTCTCAGGACACAACGGTAGTATCTTGTAAATAAAGTTACTTGAATTACAGCTGTAGTAGAGATCACCACATCTGTGGATTTCAACTAAATAAACAGCTAGATTTACTTCAAGATATAATTTGTTTTACTGGATCAAAGCTAATTCATCTTCATTAATTTATTTCATACTTTTTTTTCAATTAGTGCATGCTTTATGGAAGTAATGAAGTTGCAAGGACAAGCAACTTATTACTATAACATATAAATATTTGCAATAAGATAAAACTTCTAGGATATTTTTGTGAAAATAATTAGATTTTCAGATTAATGAAGTAGAAATTATTGTAATTGTATTCTAGCAATAGGATATTATAGATGCTGAGGTTATTTGTACTGAAGTCCTTGTGTTGTATAAACTTTCCATCTTTTCCTAGCAACCTGAATGATAAGTATTTCAGTAGAGTTTTTTTTATATCCCATCTCACATAGTAGTGCTAAAAATAACTTAAGGTATGATTTTATAATAGTTTCGCAATTGATACTAGATTTTCCTTAAGGATTTGGGGGGATATTTTAGCAACTTCATGGATATGAAATGGAGAAACATTTCTAGAGTTTAAACAACAACCTTTAGATTGGTTGCAGTTAAGGCTTTTCCAACTGGGACTCTCTAAATTCTAAATCTTTCTGTTTCATAATTTGAAATTTGGACATTGTGATCAATCAATTGTGAAAATGGCCTGAATCCTTCCCTTTTCCCATTTATGTTTACTGCAATATGATTTCATAGATTCTTCTATCAAATTATAGTTTATTTTCCCCCTCTGAATTTTAACTGGCCTGAGATTTACTTTGGCCTATACAATGTGGAGGAAGCGATGAGTTGACAGATCTGAGATGAGGCCTAAAGACACACTGCTGTTCATTCTCTTAGACTCCTGCCTCAGTATAAACACTAAGCTAAGTCCCTGGAGGAGAAGAAACCATGTGGACCAGAGCCATTGAACCACACTGGTGAGGCTGAGTTACAGGAGGCAGGACCCTTCTGACCCATCAGCTGCCATCAGCTTTGCCTAGCACAGAAAACCAGAACCACTAAGAGAGCTGAGGGATCCTGTGCAAGAATGAATATTCTTTAAGCCACTATGTTTTGGAGTGGTTAGGTAGAAATTGTGAACTATAGTTTATATAAAATAATCCAATTTTTATATTTCATGTGCTACTGGGAGGCTAAAATGCGTATACACACATATCACAAGAATATGTGTATTTGGCCAATATTATGTTACATAATGATGTCACAAATCATTAAATAATGTAAATTGTATTGCATTTTAAAATACATTGTTTAAGTTATTTATACATGTAATAATTTTTCAGTTAGTCACAATCCTAAATTTTACAGACTCTTTTTGAAATTAATCTTACTAAATGGTAACACTTATTCAAATTTATTCTGTAAATCCTTAAAAGCATTGATCTGCTTCCCACTTGGGAAAAAAATCTTACTGCTATAAAACTATTATAAAGTAGAAAATACACTAAAATATGGTCTTTAAAACCTTTTTAAAAACCTAATGCGATGTACTGTAATTATATGGTTGTGTGTGTGTGTATGTTTTACTGGAGATTGAACCTGGGGTGCTCTACTTCTGAGCTATACCTCAGCCCTAAGTTTATTTTGAAACAGGGTCTCACTAAGTTCCTGAGGGCCTTGATAAATTTCTGAGGCTTATCTTGGAGCCATTATCCTCCTATCTCTGTCTCCCAAGTCCTGGGATTATAGGTATGCACTGCCATGCCTGGCAGTATATTAATATTTAGCATTTAAATATGAAGCAAAGTCAAGTTAAAGAAACAAAATTAATTGTTCAGATTTCATAGTGTTCCACTATTATTTACTTTTTTAATAAGATACTTAAAGATTTGATTATTTAAGCTATCTATTGAAACTAAAGATAGGTGAAAATTATACCTCTTCAAATTGAATTAGAAAATTAGACTTTTTACCTGAATAAAACAAGTGTGAGCAGTTTAAGCCCCTTCTAAATGACAGCATATTCTCTGTAATAGAATGTGTTTACTCTACTCTGATAAGGATAGCTGTTACTGTAATTTTCTCCCTTGAAAGGGCACATGTGGGAAAATAACATTTACTGTGAGTTTATTGACTTGGCTCAGGAATTGTATTATTAGAGCCGACTGCTGCTAGGAAAAGCAAGCAATAATTGTTTCACAAATCCTTTGCAATCCTGTGCTGGGCTGGTGTTAGCACGTGAACTTTTGTAGGTGCTATGCTCTTTTAGGGCTTCTATGAGCTGCTATCTTTCATTCATTTGCCCTTGTTTCAACTGACATTGTCATTCATGACTACACAGGACTATAAATGATGGTCTAATGTCACTTCTCTAATTACTTGGCATCTTGCACTAAAGCTTAATCCTTCTGGGTCAATAACTGCTCTTGGCTTGGCATTCAAAAAACAAGCCTAGATATGTGTATGAGTATATCTACAGGGGACAAGAGTGTGGCTGGCATTTTAAGGCCTTACTAAATATGCATCTTTGATAAATCCTGAATGACTAAAAATGTTGATTTATTAAGTGAAAGCTTAAAAATAAAAACTCCATTGAATACAACTGAATCTGAACTGGAATGTGCCACAGGAGCATGCTTTATGAAAATGTGATTGCCCAATGCTTTTACACATTTGATTAGTTGAACCACACCCAATCTCTTCAAGAGAAATGCTTTTATTGTTTCCTTTTAGTAGATGAGAAAACTGAGATGTTAGGCAGTTTGCCCGGTTCCACACTATAAATCATCAGCAGGACTGGGATTAGCATTCAGTGAACTTGGACTCTATTCATAAATCCATGGCCCTGAATCCATAGGTCTGATGAAGAGCTTTTAGAAGTTGAATTATCATTACATTTGCAAAGACTGCAAGTCCTTCAAAGTGAACGGCCTTCAAGAAATCTAGCAAAAACAAAACAAAAAACTAAGAAATAAAACAAAATTTAAGACTATTTTATATTTTCTTGGGAGAACATTGCTTATATTCTTTTCATTCTATCCACTAAGAATGTATGTGTAGGAATTGACAAACTCAGATCACCAGGATTCATAATATCAAATTGCTTTTATATTAGATGCTGTATTGCTCTTGCTATATTTTAACTAAATTTTAAAGGTTTTTTTAATGCTCCAGGAAAAAATAACTTTTAATAATTGCTTTTTAATACAGTTGAAGCAACTTATAGAAGATAATTTCTTCTTTTTTACCTCTGTACTTTATTTTAGGCTATGATAAAATCTGTAATATTAACATGAACATAAAGTATAGTTTACTGCATTGGAGGATGGATAAGTCTTTATAAAAATTACTCTAAGGATAAGTTTTGTCCTATAATATTGCTTTTCTGCATATAAAGCAACATTTTTCTTATAGATTTTATTAGAATTTTTAGGTAAATAAGAAGAAATCATTTGAATTATGCCCCAAAATACATTTCCTTATTTTCTCTTTTACAAATTTAACATTGATTTTGAAATTAGCTCTTGATAGGCATGTTTTATTTTTTGCCATGAAAAAATCAAATGGAAACAAACATTTTTGGGAATATTCTTCTTATATTCTTGACCTCCTTGGTTCGACTTGGGATCATTTCCCTTCATAACTCAAAACAACAGAGAGTCAGTTCAAATTTTGTAGTAGTTATTAATATCATTTATGCTCTCTTCTGAGTGGAATGGTGGAGAGTAGGTAGAGAGGGATGCTAACAGTATTTCTCTGTAAGTCAGTAAAATTCATTCTCCCTGCATTGGGGAGTCAGCATTGTATTACTCAACATTCACAAATCCTTTCTGTGGAATTATTGTGCCGCAGAACTAGGATCTATATCAGTGTTCTTACCTGCTGCCGACAATTCCTTTATAGATTACCATTTCCACCAGAATTTCATTGGCTTCATTAATATGTGGTTGAAGCCTGGCAACAGGATTATAAAAATCTAAGGATGCCTCTACTCTTCATTCTCCAATAACACTACAGTATGACAGACTCAATTTTTGAAATGCTAACGCAGTCTCCCTTCCCTATTACCAGAGGTTCAGGAAGAATCAGTATAACAAATAAATTGCAGCACATTGCTTTTTTGTTCCTGGTAGTAGTAATGTGCTAGAGTCATAAAGCAATGCACAGAGGGAGGGAGAGAGAGTGGGTTGGGATTCGGAGGGAAACACAGAAGTGCTCTGTGAATGTATGTTTCCATCACGGTGAACCTCATTGTGATGTATAATTAAAATGCACCAATAAAAGTATATAAAAAAGAAATAAAGAGGTTATTCACTCTAAAAATTAAACACACACACACACACACACAAAATGCATAATTATTTATTACCAAGTTTCTGAGTTGCCGTAATTGGCTCATGTCCTTATTGGCTAATGGGTGCTAGGTTACCTAAGGGGAAAAATTAGGATGTATACAGGTTCCCTCCCTCCTGTATGTAATGGTGTCTCAGTGTCTCTGCTCAAACTGGGTTTTCTTTTGGGGAATTTTACAACAATAATTTATTTTCACATTTATATCACCAAGAGAATAAGTAGAAATATCCTCATCTTCTGTATTATTAATTAGAGTGAATAATAAAATCAAGGTAGCAAACTTGGAAGTTCTGTGCTTTAGGATTGGAGGCATTAGGGAAGGTCATGTTAACTTGATATCTTCATTCCAAATTATATGACCTAGGACACAGCAACATATCAGACAGACAAAGGTTGCCATGGAAATGGACCACTATTTCTGTGTATATGTGTTCCTGTGTGTGATATATATGTCAAATATTACCAGCATCTATCATAGAGCAGATCACAGTTCTAAGAACTAGGAATATAACTGGGAATATTGGTTATTTTTTCTGAGCTATTGAAAGGAGAATAGTACTGAGCCCAGAGTGAGAATAGCAACTATTTGTAGATTTCAGGACTCAATAAAAAATCTGTTTCATTAAAGATGAAGATTTAAATTAATGTTTGAAAATTTAATTTGTTTTAGAAACATTACTTTAATAATGATATAATAGTAAAGCATTAATTCTGTTCTCAAATAGGCAAAGTCTAAGCAAAAAGGAAAGAAAAATGCACTCCACACCGGTATATACAGGTTTTCTTCACTGTGGCAGTTGTATCCTGCAGATTTTAATAATAATATTGACTAGTAGAACTGCTTTATGGGGCAAGCTGGAGTCTGTTGGAAGTGACCAGAAAGAAATTTCATTTATTAATTTTTATTTATAGCTCCTTCAAATTTACCTTGTTGGGACAGTCATTTCTGCCCCTAGATGATCTCAAAGCACACACAGATGCCATAGATTATGTGAGGATCTTCTTGGATATTAACAACAGCCTTGTTTCAGCTGTATTAAAAATTCTGGTTCCACCAAATTAATATTTTTTTCTCTTCTCACCTCCCCTCTCCTTTCCTGCATCCATCTATGGTTAGATTCAAATGTGGAACTTCAAACAGTACATTTAATTTCAAGAGTTTTAAATAAAAAAAGCTATTTCTATTTAAATTCAAATTCTAATATATCTTTACTTAGACATAATGAATATTATTTGAAATATATATAGAATTATAAAATTTGATCCCTTCAAATTGAAAAATCCATACCAATGTAAGAAGGTTTAGGCCTGAAGTGAATACCAGACCCAGCTGCTCTGACAGATGCCTAGTATCTAAGCATGGGGAACAGATCATTTCCAGACTGCACAAAATATCGCAAATCACAGAACATGATGTGAAGCTGTTTGATTTGTTTCATGAGAGTTACATTCCTAATATCAAAAAGTGGTAAGTCAAGATAAAAAAATGCAAACAAAAAGGGAAATAAGTAAGCTCAGTTTAAATCAAACAAGAACACAACAACAAAATAAATGTAGTACACATATATCAATTTCTTATACTCATGCGGATTCATAAATCCTAAATAAAACACTATTAAATAAGTTTCAGAGCACTAAAATAACAATCACTACAGAAATGATATATTGTATTTCTGTGAGTTTCAATTCTTTCCTTATAATAATAAAACTAATATTAAAATAATTTTGAATTAAAATACTCATCACTATATTAAGGAGAAAATGTTTTAATCTTAAATGACATCCAAAATGTACTTGGTAAAATCCAAAATCCATTTCTGGTATGTGGTTTGCTACAGAAAATAATGAAAAGATTACACATAGTGAAGAAAAATTAAAAACAATCCAAATTAAGTAAAAATGGGGCAAGGATTCCCTCACGAATCCTCTTCAATAATAATAGACCAAGCCGGGCGTGGTGGTGCATGCTTGTAATCCCAGCATTTGGGAGGCTGAGACTGGAGGATCCGGGTTCGCGGCCAGCCTCAGCTACCTAATGAGGCACTCTGCAACTTAGTGAGACCCTGTTTTAAAATAAAGAATAAAAAATAGGGCTGTAGTTATAGCTCAGAGGTAAAATGCCCCTGAGTTTAATCCCCAGTACCACAAAAAATAACAACAACAACAATAACAACAAAAATATATAATAATAATAGTGAAATAAGTGATATGAGGATGACATGAAAGTATAAATCCTTGAAAAAGACAAATCTTTACTTTTCCAGAAGCTATGATAATTAATTCATAAAATGCAATATAATCAATTGAAAAACATTAAAATAAGATAATTTAGCAATATTATTAGATATACTATTAACACAAAAATTATTAGTTCTATTATGCATCAGCAATAACCAAATTTAAAAAGGAAATAGAAAATTCTTATCAAAATGCAGTAAAATTATAAAATAAATTGAAATGAATTAACCAGAATGTATAAAACTTATACAAAGAAAAATATAAAAGTTTTCTAATGAGCAAAATTCCTGAATTAACAAAGGAACATACCATGTTTCATATAGAAATTTTCAGTCTTGTGATTTGTTATCTCTCCCTTAATTCATACATAAATGTAGTGTAGTTATTAAGACATTAATATAGTATTTTATGCAACCCATAAATTCATATTAAAAATTATACAAAAGAAAAAGTAGTTATAAAATTGTCAAGATGTCTGAAACCATATAGCCTTGAACTCTCCAGATGTCCTCTGATCTCAAAAGCTAAGCAGAGTTGGGTCTGGTTAGTACTTGGAAGAGAGAAAATTGCCACGTTAATTTTATGAAAAATTAATATAGCACTGGCCTTTTGAGATATCGGAGAAAGAATGAAAAATCAATTAATCATGTTGAGATCGTTGGCTTTATGAAAAATAACAAGTTTAAGTCTGCAACATATTATTCATCAATATAAATTAAGTTTCTGACAAATTCAAGAGAATATAGACAAAGTACTTTACATACTAGAAGCAAAATGGAGCAAAGAAATTTGTGACATGTTAACAGCAAATGTCATCTTATATATAAATAACATGAAATGCAAAGCAAAAGCGAAAGGGTTATGGTTTGGATAGAGAGTGTCTCCAACCCCCGAGAAAGCTCATGAATCCTTCAAAGCAAGTAGGTTTAAAGGCAGAACATGGCTGAATTAGGTAGGCCACTGGAAGTGTGTCCTTTAGGAATATATCTGTCCCTGGCCTCTTTCTGTCACTCTCTCTGCTTCCCAATCGCCGTGAGCTGAGCAGCTTTCTTCTTGCTCTGTCACCACTATAGTTCTTTCTTGTAGTCAGCAATCCATGAACAAACTTCTGAACCCATGAGCCACATAAATCTTTTTTACTTTAAGTTGTTTGTGTGACGTATTTTGATCACAGCAACAAAAAGCTAATAATACAAGTAGATTACACTGACAATAAACTTCTGATCTAAAATAAATCATTATCTAAACTAAAAATAACAGAAATCGGTGGGGAAAATATTTAGTATGTTTATATAAAGTCAAAAGGAAAATATCTGAAAAAAATGAAGAATTGACAATGTACTGAATATAATATTCTGAATATTATATTCATATTAATATTAGTAATACATAGGACATGTTTAATTGTATTGGTAATCATGGAAATCATAATACGAAATCATTTACAATAATCCTCCCCAAAATTTATGATGCAAGAATAATGTTATACCCATTTCTTGGATGAAAATAATCACAAAGAATTTATTGACAATAAAAAATTATCAAATCTATGTTTTTCCTTAGATCCACATAATGTTATGCAATTTTATTGAGCAATATGGAAAAAGGAAAACAAGTTGAAAATAATTACCTCCTAAGATGGGGCTGGATTTTGGCATGGCATTAATTTTGTAGCTCTTCTTTTGTGAACTGTCTATTTAGTTCAAGTGCCCATTTCTCAATTGGGTTATTTGTTTTTTCAGTGCAAAGTCTTTTAATTTCTTTGTATATTCTATATATTAGTCTTCTATCAGAGGGATAACTGGCAAAGATCTCCCATTCTGAGGCTTTTGCTTTAGACTCTTGATGGTTTCTTTTGATGAGCATAAACTTTTTAATTTAATGCCATCCCATTTATTTATTCTTGATTCAATTTCCTGAGCTATGGGAGACTTGTTTCTACCTGTGCCTATATGTTGGAGTGTTGGATTTATGCGTTCTTCTAATAGCTTTAAAGTCTCTGGTCTAATTTCCTGGTCTTTGATCCATCTCTAGTTGGTTTCTGTACAGGGCGACAGGTAAGGATTTAGTTCCATTTTTCTACAACTGAATCAACTAGGGAGTAATTGGGATACCAGAGAGACACCAGGTAATGGAGGAGAGACCTCAGTGGAGCTAGTGAGGTGGTCTAGGGGAAGGGGAGGGAAAGAGTGAGGATCATTAAAGGAATTACTACATATTGTGTATATATGTGAAAATAATAATGTCACTCTCAGTACTCTGGGAAGAGGGAAGATGGGAGATGGTGTCTATCTAGTACCCTGTGCATGTATGTTACTGTCAAATGATTTATATTACGCTGTGAGACTACAATGCACCAATAAAAGCATATTAAAAACAAAACAAAAACAAACAAAATATATAATGCAATGTATTGTAGATCTATGAAATTATTAAATCATGTTTTGAAAACAAAACCTTTGTTTACTTGGGAAATACTCTTAAAAATATAATTGTTGGACAATTAGTTTTTGAAAATTCCATTGTTACTTAGAATTGAAAAGTATATAGCAAGTACCATAAACGTACACACCATATACTTGAAAATAAATTAAAATGTACACTGAGTATAAATAAAAATAAATTATTTCCAAAATGTTGTAAATACTAAAAGTCAGAAGGAAATATGTGTCAGTACAAACGTCTTGGTGTCATCACACTTCAAGATCTGCATGTACTTTACAGAAACAAAAATGAAGCATATGTATTTTAATGTTATGTCATTATTTGTGTTGAATAGTTTGTTTCCCCTACTTTGTGAGAATACTCAAATATTTTAGAGATTTTGATGAAGTAGTCAGAAACAAATAAAAAACAAAATGGAAACATGCAGAAAAGAATCAATCCAATAGAAATAGGTCAAAGGGACACAAGAACCAATCTGAAAAACCTCACAACAATGTAAACAATTTGTTATAGGATTATAAACCCAATGTATAAAACAAATATACATGAGTATTTACTGTTATAAGTAAATGACCGAATAACTAAATATATAAGAAAAGACAGTCTCAAGTACAAAATTCCAAATAAATTATTACAGTTCCCCATTCCTCAAGGAGGAGGAGCTTAACTCTACATCTTCTAAGATGGGCTGAAGTCTTAGCTTCCCAAAGAACAGAGTAAGATAAGGGGAAATCTAAAATAAAACAAAGCAAAATATAACAAAACAACCTTTACTGTCAAGAAACCTACAAAAGCACTGCTTCAGCTAGGTCATCAGATTAATATCATCAGTGTTAAAATATTTTAAAATATGTATACTTGATCTTAGAATGGCACTTACCCTCTCTGAATTCTCTCCTCAAACCCAATATATATTTATGTATGTTTAGGTTTGAGAGAGAATATATATGATGATATATATTCTCTCTCTAAATATATATATATATATATATATATATATATATTTAATCCAAATTGAGAAGTATTTTGAGGGGGAGGTACTAGGGGTTAAGTCCAGGGACATTCTTCCTCTGAGTTATACCCCCAACCCTTTTCATTTTTATTCTTTTAATATACTTTTATTGGTGCATTGTAGGTCTTGCTAAGTTTCTGAGGGTCTTGATAAACTGCTGAGGCTGACCTGGAACCTACAATCATCCTGTCTCTGCTTCCCAAGTACTGGGATTAGAGGCATGCACTACTGTGCTGGCTAAATTGAGGAGTAGTCTAGAGGATACCTGAGCAGTGTTCCTCCAAACTTTCACAGTCATTAAAAGCACGTTGAGTCTGAGAAACTTCTTAACTAGAGGCTAGGGGCATGAAAGAACTAAACTCAATGTAGCTCTGGTGATCCTGAAGCAACAACAACAATAACAGACAAACAAAAAGAACATTAGGGGAAAAATTAATGGAGTCCAAATAAATATGGTGTTAAGAATGTACCAGCAGATAGGGTGGTGCATGTTTGTAATCCCAGTACATGGGAAGCTGGGACAGAAGTATTGCAGGTTCAAGACCCGTCTCAGGAACTTAGCAAGACCCTGTTTCAAAATAATAAATAAATAAATAAATAAATAAATGAATAAATAAATAAATAAATAAATGGCTGTGGATGTAGCTCATATTTAGCATGTCACTAGATTCTATCCCCAGTACCAAAAAAAAAAAAAAAAAAAATTCAGGAATGTACCAGTGTTTGTTCATATTACTTGTAACAAATGCACCATGTGATGTAAGTCAATAATAAGACAACTTGAGTATTAGGGGTACAGGAGAACTTTGTATGTTTTTGAAACTTTTCTGTAAATGAAAACTTAGTCTAAAATCAAGGGTTTATTTATAAAATGATTGAAGATATATTCTAGTTTTGGAATCATCACCATTTAAACATTGGTGAACACAGCAAAACATATCATGGTAGAATAGGTATATGGTTGTGAAACTAAAAATTGGAATGCTTGAGAACATCATAAAAGGTTATAGTGATTTTTTTAAAAAAATATGTATATTGGATTTTTGAAGCTTGCCTATATATTTATGAAAATATAAATATGATATAGGCAAGGAATTTAGTTATGAGTGTGATCATCTGAGATGCACTTTTTTTCCTCAGTAGAATTACACATTTTTTTAATCCATAAGCTTTAACTCCTACTTTAGCCACAGTTTAATCTCTTAATGAAATTTGGTGAGTCTAGAAAATAAATTGGAGGGTGACAGATGTCATACATTAGACACTCATGAACTTTGACACCTCATTAACTTAAGTAATTATTCTGGCTGATAACAGTGTTGGAAATTTTAGAAACATTTGTCCATGTATCTGCTTCCACTTTTGTGGGCCATAAATATATCTGCTTATTCTCATTAAAATTTCTAAGAAAAAAAAAGAAAGACATAGAATAGTTTTTGTAAATAATATTATTAAATATTGTGTGAATATATAAAAAGAAAGCAAAATTACCCACAGAAGTATATTTTCAGAGAAAGAGAGTAATGTCAATCTTTCTCTGTAACTATAAAATTATAGAGAAATGAACGTTCTTGTTTAAATTGCTTGTTTATAAAAAGTCTCACTTGTCTACTGTTAATTTAAAAAATTAAAATGAAACTGAGTTAAAACTGTTTTTGAAACTAGCAAGAATCCTACTTTCCTTCTCTCTAAATCAGTCCTCATTTTTTTTTTTCTTCAATTTGTTGATCTCTGCAGTGTGGAAACGGCTATCTGCTTGTATACTCACATACAAAACATGAGAAAATGAAATGATGATTCTTACAAAATTTTATTTTTGTTGATCTTATAAAATGGCAAGTTGACATTTAGGAGACAAAAAAGGCCAACTGAGTTACTTCTTTCTCCCTCATACACTTATGTAACATTTGCAGAGTTAATGTATCTTTTTTAGATATTATGAAGCTGATGTATAAATGTTCAGTTCCCTGCTCATACTATTACTAGTAGCTTACCATAACAAACTACAGTAGAATTCCAATTGCTAGGATGTATATCTTGGTATCTGTGGGCTGTATTTGAAACCCTCTCTCCCTCCAAGGTCATACCCAGATTCCAAAGGATTAGATTTTTTTGGCACAACCTCATAAGCATCAGATTCCAAGGCATTACACTTTTCTGGCACAACTTCATAAGGATCAGAAGTTGGTAGACATATATCCCAAGACTCTCTCCATTTGCACCAGGAGGAAAAAAAAAATACGGAGACATGTATTTATATCATTTTTTCATGTGATTAAATTCTAGATGATCACTTTGGCTGCTTATTTGCAGCCCTTTCATCATCTCACTTCTCTACTCTCCGAAAATTGTTTTCTATACCTACCAAATAAAGCTCTGGACTTGAATGCATAGCTCGGCATTTGCTTTCAAGGGAGAAGACACTAAGAAAGATGGTCTGGGTGATTACAGAGAAGGGAATTGAAGAGAATGAGAAAATAGATAGCTTTTTAATAGAAGAAATATTAAGACTCAGTGACTTGTAACACTAATGGAGAAATTTTTCATGTCTTATTCTAATGTTTAGATAATATTTTTCTGATAGGTGAGCATCTTTATTTTTTGGATAAAATAAAAAACAATGCATGCTTTGATGAATAAACAATAGGCTATGATAATCTCATTAACTGTGTGTCACCAAAAGTACAAAATCTGGTTAAAGCAAAAGGGAAATAGAATATACCAAATAGTTAGGGAGCAGACTCTATCTCTTAGAACTTCCAAAGGAACGACTATCTCTGAGTAATCAGCATATTACTTTCAAACTTTCAGAAAGGGGGAGAATTTTTATTTCAGCGCAGCGTGAAGGAAAGTTTATGAAATAATACTTCTCAGGCTGACTACTTCATTTATTCATTTATTTATCAAATATTTGGTAAACAAATCTTTACTATTTTGCTGTTTTATGTGACTACCTCTTAATGTATAATGTGAAGATTTTTAAATTGAGGGTTTATTTCCATCTACCAAGTAAACTTGAATACCTGCTAATTTTAGAAACTTAAAAGACCACATATTTTTACATTGCAAAAAGAAAGCAAGTTTATATTTTCTGTGTTAAGTGAAGGCTCCATTTCTTCTAGATTATTGATGCTGCAGGTTATAACTCCAGCAAACTTGAGTTTGCAGAAGTTTACAAAGAACTATAGGTATAATGAAAGACAATTTCTGTAAGGATTAAGGGGCATTTGGGGACAAATGCAATAATGATGATTATTTCATCATAATGATAGTATTAATGATGATTGTGTTAATAATAGTTTCTGTTTCTCATGCAGCAGATGAGTCAGGAATTCTGAAAAGGTTTTTCTATGTGTTACCTTATTTAATTATCAGAATAACACTGTGAGATACCTGTTATTTTAACTATTTTGTATGTGAGAAAACTGACGGTGAATGTAGTAAACTATATTTCTAATTTTATACAGCAGGTCAAGGAAATAACTCAAACATAGTTACAACTAACCCAAAGCCCATATTTCTCATTAATAAGAGATGACTGAGTGATCACTTTGAAGTTAAAAAAATGTATTAAATGTGCAAGCAACACATATCAGCATATTCTGAGTAAATGATTTTTAAGAACTGAGAGCTAGTTTTTGAATAATATACGATTTTATGATGGAGACTTATTTTCCATAGTGGTAATAGACAAGGCAAAGTAATCTATAAAATTGCTTTCTCAAACTTAATGAACTTACCATTCTTATTTTTATTATACTGATGATTTTCTTCCTTGAAAAGTTAGTATTTTTTGTTTCCAGTGTATGTTAGCATTGACAACACAGAGGCAGTGTGTGCATTTTGGAAGAAGAAAGCACATTAATATAATTTTTCTCACTTGACTGTGGAAAGTGTCTCACCATCAAAACTTGCCTCCATATGATTTTTTTTTTCCTTTTCAATGCCTAATTTGTTAGTCATGTGACTAATTTGCATGAAAGAAGAAAATCAGCTTCTTTTAATGTAAAAATGACTTTTTTTATTATTTGGCAACATGAAGTATCACCTCGTCCCCTTTTTGTTTCTGCTTTTTTCCTTGGTTGCAGTCTAGACCATGTCTAAACTGCACCTTGACTAAGACCACATTCATACAAAACTGATGCCTCTGTTGTTCTTTTGTTACAGGCAGGTATTTATTAACTGTATTGTTTCTATGTTATTTTACTATCTAAACTTACTTTACATAATAAGTGAGTTTGTTAGCCTTTAGGATTGTATCATTTAATAGAATTTTTTGTATGTTCATTTATATTATTTTATCTTGTTTGATTCAATAATTCATTAGGGAGAGCTGTTTTTGGAGTTGCTAACACAGAAAAAACGAAATGAGAGAGAAGAATTACCCCTGAGTAAAAAACCTTATTAACAACTATGGAGTGAATTTAATTCTTTCTGGAAGACTGCCACCATTTATATTTTGGCATGTTGACTTATATTAGTTTTTATACCAGTAATAATGTGTATACTTCAGAAACATTCTCCTAATTATCAAAGCACTCAGGAAAATTTAACCTGATCTGACCTGAGCTTCTACCATAAAAAGGAATGGAATATAAGAATAAAAGTTATCAGTCTATAATTAGGAGATAAAAAAAGAGAGAAACCCGTAAGTGAGCTAAAATGTACTCATCAAAGATTAAACAGTCTTAATTTCTACCAATGATTATGGTTCATATAGAGACACTGGGAAAAAAGATATGTCAGTTGCTTCCCATCCAAAATGAAATGAAAATGCTGATTTAGAATTGAAATTTGAATTGAGTATAGATGTGTATATATGTATGCTGCTGAATTCTTGAATTCATAAAATTTGTGTAGACTAGATGAATAAAATGCACAGCAACCTTTTAGACAAATTATTTATTAAAATGTTTATTAAATGCCATTTATTAGCAAAGTACTTCATTGAGTGTGTTCAATTGAACCCTCACTTCTGGATTAAATTGAAGTTTAAAGAAAAGTTAAAAACAAAATTCAAATCTTAGTAGAAAATAAAAGTATCAATAAAGATGTACCAACACATTCTAATGCCTAATCAAATGATTTAAGTAAAATCTTTTAAATAAAGTACTTTAAATCAATCTATTTACATCCTCTGTGAAATAGACACAACAAGTTTATATTGAGTTTTGGAGAACAGGAGGGATGTTCAATGCAGAAATTATTTTCAGATGGATCTAAAAGGAACAGTGAGAATGAAATAGAAAAAATGGAAGGAAGACTATTTTAGGAAAAAGAAGAATTGGTCAACCTCAATTTCTCAAGTTTTGCTGAGCGATGGCCTATGTGTAAGGGACTTGGGAACTGTGTACCTCCATTTCATCACCCATAAATTTTGATACCTTTTTATTTTTACTTTATTTTCCAGAATGTCTGCAAATTTGGTTTATATTTCACCTGATTCAAAATGTCATTTTTATTCACTAGTGAAAAGACCTTTCATTTCTGATATGTTATTTTTTTATTAATTCCGTTTTTTTATAATTTATTTATTTATTTTTAATTGGTACATTGTAATCATACATCTTTGTTAGGTACAAGCCGGTAAAGATAAAGGCATACATGCACACACTTCTCATTTAACCCTTCCCCAGTTCCCATTCCCCTCCCTCCTCTTCCCTCCTTCTCAAGTTCAGTTTAGTGATTGACTTTGATGTGTTCATGAAAGTACATCATGCTCGTTATGGTGTCTGCCCTTCCCCTATCACCTTCTGATATCTTATTAATGTATGGTTTTATTTCACTGAGTAAGATAATGATATTTGAAGATTTGAGAACTATTTGGTTTGTTTTGAGAGTTTTTGGTCTTTATTTTTTGTGTGGTCTAATGGCTGTAAAAATTCCAATTGCTCAACATGTTCATCAGACCTTGGCATTTTCAGTCTTACATTTTAGTCCCCTGGGTTGACCATGTGGTGGTTTCTCACTGAAGTTTTAATTAACATTTCTCTGGTGACTAAAGCAATTCAGCAAAATTTCAAATTTCAGTGGATATTCGAACATTCCTATATTTTTCTGCATGTGAGGAGCTGCTCAAGTCTTTGGCCAATTTTAATTGAGCTGTTTGTCTATTTCTTATTGATTTTAGAGTCCTTCATTTTTCTGGATGCAAATATTTTCAAATATGTGTATTGTAATTCTTGCTTCTAAGTTATTGTTTACTTTTACATTCCCATAATGGTGATTTTGATTAACAGAAGTTCTTCATTTTAATGTGGTTTAATCACCATTTTTTTCCTTTAAGCTAATGGTTTTTATGTTCAATTTAACAAATGTTTCTTACTCAAGGCAATTATGATACTGTTCTGTTTTCTACTGAAATGTTATTGTTTAGCCTTCCATATATGGTGGGGTAGTTATCAAGATCTATTTTTGTTTTCTTTATGGAAATCCACTGGATCAAGTGTAACTTGAAAATTCCATTCTTTACCAACTGCTTTAAAATAGAAGATCATCATGAGAAAATTGCTCATGTCTGTGGCTATATACCTTGTCTGAGTAGCTTAGCCTTCTATATTTCTACTATAATTTTATATGCTAACAACTAATTATGCTATAGTTATTTTTTAAAAGATCTTCTTGGCTAAGTGTAGATATTCTCATTTATATATTAGTTATAACAAACTTTTTGTTGTCAGTAAAGAACTGGAAATATTTTGATTGGTAATAGATTTAATCTACAAATATATTTAATATAGTATAAAATACTTGAAATCCTTGGGAACTGTACATTCTTTCATTTGTTCAAGTTTTAAAAATATTCTCTTAATAATAGGTTATAATTTTCAATAAAAATGAGGAATTAAATGCATTTCCTTGATATCTGTTTTATTTTAATGCTCATAAAAATATGATGAAAATAACATTGCCCATTTTGATACACTGAAATTGTGTCTAGCAGCATTGCCAAATTCAAGGACTATTTCTATCAATTATCCTTAGAGTTTTGTATTTTCACACATAAGCATTTTATCTGTGAATAATAACAATTTCAGTTATCGCTAATATATGTGATTTAGTTTTCTTTATTTTTATTGTTCTGATTAGGAACTAGAGTACAATGTTGACTACAAGTAGAGATAGCATGACTCATCTCTTTCCTAATCTCACAATAAAAGACTTCAATTATTCACAATGAAATGCAATATTTTCTGAATTTATATGTATGTACTCTTAAGCTGATTAAGTAGTTCCATTCTATTACTGATTGTTAAAGTGTGACTATGAAAAAAAATCCTAAAGTTAAGCAAATGGTTTTACTATATCTATTAAGATAAGTGTATGATTTTTTTCCCTTAAAATCTGTTAATAACCTGAGTGTGGTGTCACATACCTGTAATTTCAGTACTTATGAGTCTGAGACAGGAGGATCTCAGGTTAGAGGCCAGCCTCAGCAACCTAGCAAGCCCCTCTCAAAACAGAATAAAAACACACAAAAAAAGGGTTGGCCTTGTAGCTGAAAAGAAGAATGCCCTTGGGTTCAATCCCAGTAGCTACCCCACCACACATACACATACACACTTAATAAGTTAATAAGTCATAGTTTATTAATGCAATTTATTGGCCATTATTTTGTGTCTTGCTTATCTACCGTTGGATTTAGTTCCACTTCTACCTAAGATACAGAAAGCTATAAAACACTGAACACACCTGAAATATGAGAAAACTTTATTTATTCATTTATTTATTTTTAGTATTGAATTTAATTTTATATACTTTTATTAGTGCACTGTAGTACAGAATGGTAATTGTCTGGAGCTCATGAGAGAGCTCAGGGAAACCAGTAGCTTGAACCCAAGAGAAGGACACTTCAATGAGAGTCAATATGTAAAAGGGGCTCATATGGCAAAGCATATGGGAACAGCCACACCATACAGGTAGGTTAAAAACAAATCATAGAAATTTAACAAATTACTTACAGTTAAGCTTCAATTCTAGAGTCCTTGGGAGCTTTAAATGCAAAAGTAGTTTGCACTCACCCATGGCCTGCTTTCACAAACTTTCACCAGACATTCAAAAGAAGGATTGAGGGAAGAGGAGAGACCAGAGGGAGCCATCTTACATTGCAGAGGTGTGGATTCTCCATTTCCTGGACACTTTCCACTATACTTCTCATGTGAAGAAAAAGCCTTCAGCCACCTGGAGAGTGGCAGCAATTCTGCCAAGCAGAGGACACAGATTCTGACTCATTATTGCAGAGAGTGACAGATGTAGAGGAGAGGAAGAAAGTAATTTTATGCCTATCTCTTTGTCTGATCTTTTGTCATCATCATCAGAGAAAACTCTCAGTGAAGAAACTTTCCCACACAAGATCTGATAGAGTACAAGTTTTGATTCTACAGAGACGAGAGGGAGGAATGCAGTGAAGGTACTTTCCTGATGCCCAAGCTCACAGCTCCACCTGGGACTGAGTTAGGGCAACAGAAAGAGGAGAGAAGCCTTTTCTTACCACTAGCCCAGGAAGCACCTAATAGAAGGATAATGCTGGGAGACAGAGGAGAATGAAGAGGTAGTATCCATGTGTGGTACAGGTAAGCAGAGAGAGCTGAAATCTGAATACAAAACAGGAGTGATGAGAGCAGATTCCATCAGCACACCTTCTACTCCAAGGATGGAGAGGAATTAAAAATAATGAGTCATATATTAAATAGCATAGTGTAAAAGGACAAAATTAATATGCACATGGAAATATCAACAAAAAGATAGGAAATATAAGTCAAGTGGAATGGATAAGAAGAGAGCAAAGAAGCAAACCTGCCATCAGAGATGAAGAATTCCCTTGACAGACTTTTTAAAATGTACTTTTATTGGTGCATTTCAGTTACACATTATAATGAAGTTCTGAGCAATAGAAATATATGTGCACACAGCACACAGTGGGGACAAGGTTTACCTGCCCTGAAGATAGAAGATAGATCACTAAAAGTTACCTAGAGTGAAATTAAAAATTAAAAAGGAAAAATAAAGAGTTCACACACACACACACACACACACACACACACACACACACACACACTTACTTTACACTTTTGCTTATATGTGACTGGACTTCCAGAAGGAATAGAGATAGAACATGAAGAAAAAACTATTTGGAGAGATAATATTTGAGAAGTACCTGCATATACTAAACAATAATGAATAACATAAAAGCAGAGCTCTTGAACTTCAGAATAAAAATTAATCTGAAGATTAAACATAAAGATACAATCTTGAAGACAATCTGAATAAAACCATAAATAAAAGATATATTACAGCCAGGTTTGATGGTGCATGCCTGTATTCCCAGTATTTGGGAGGCTGAGGCAGGGGAATCTCAGGATCAAGGAGAGCCTCAGCAGTTTAGCAAGACACTCAACAAGCTAGCAAGGCCCTGTTTCAAAATAATAATAATAATAATAATAATAATAATAATAATAATAATAATACACCTGGGGTTATAGTTTAGCGGTAGAATGCTCTTGCGTTCAATCCCCAGTATCTCCCTCGCCTCACACAACACACACACACACACATACACAAAAAAAAAAAAAAAGAGAGAGAGAGAGATATTAGAAGTGAAAGAATAGAGACGCAATTTACACCAGACTTTTCAACCTAAGTTATATAAGCCCAAAACAAGATGTTGGTACCCTTTTCCAAGCCCTTGCTGGCTCTCCTTTCCTTGCTTCAAATGACACAGATGGATAATTTGACGTGATCTAGGAGATCCCTGAGGCTCTGCTCACTTCTGTCTCTTTCTCTCTTCATTTTCACTGAATCTTCCCTCTACTCTTCATTCTGCTACTCCACTCAGTGACTGTTTTTAATTTTATATTTTATTTCAGTTTTAGAATTCCTCCTTGATTCTTTTTATTGCTTAGATTTTCTTGCTTTTCCAGTAATGTCATATATTATTAGACTAATTTGCTTTACTTCATTTGAATAGATATGATAGATATTTAAAAACAAAACAGAAGAATGCTTCTGGTCCACCTCAGTGCCAGATTTTTTTATTTTTTTCACTTAAGGATGCATTCAATCATTCTTATTCTTCTGCAAATATTGAAACATTTCGGATTCTATATTGAACATTATTAATATTAAGTGATAGAGATTATAAATTGGGATATTTAAATTTGATTATTTCTGCTTCTATTAATTTAGCTGGACATTTCCTTGAATCTCTGTCTCTTGGGTGGCATTTTTTGAATTACTTGAGATCTTTTTTTAGCTGATATTTGCCTTAATAATGTGGTATCAGTGAGGATTATAGGTAGATAGAATTTAGATATTTCTGATTAGTCTCTTTCCCTTTTAAGTTTCTTCCATAATTTTCATTAGTTATGATTTCTCAGGCTTTATTTTTCTCATTGTCCAACCCAGAAAAATCTTTTTTCCACTTAAACCTCTGTTAATGTATACACATCACACTGATTGCATCTAGCTTTTAAGTAAATGCCACAAAGCCATATTTTATTTAATATAGGCCTCTCTGACTATCCTCCAAGAATGTACTCTTTACCAGAATCTGTCTGGTTCTGTCTACTCTCTGGCACTTTTGTGTAGCTACTTTGTTATTTTGGCCATGTATCAGAGCTATTTCTTGCTCAAGAGTTATTAGAGAGACTCTTCAGTCCACAGTCCATCACTCTCAGACAAGGAAATTATTATCCTTTTATGTTCTGAAAGCTCTGTAGTGATTTTGTCATATTCCTGATATTTTTAATCTATGATGTATTCTTTTTATACTTTGGCAATTATCTGACTTTATTTGTAGATTTTTAATGAATAACTTAAATGCTTCTTGCATATTTTTAATAAACATAAAAATGAAACATTTTTTAAAAAAATTACAAATAGTACTTAAGTGGTTATTCTCATACAAAATCCTCCATATCTCCTTTTTTTCTTTTTTGAAAGAGATATCTCTTTTGTTATAGTTAGATATAGAATGGCACCTTGAAGAGCTCATAAATTGTTATTTGGAGTAATACCAATGAGTCTATGAGAGTTGTAATCCCAAATGCTCATTGGGTGGTGACCTAGACCAGTAGGGTATGGCTAGAGAAGGTGGGTTGCTGGGGGTACAGCTTTGGGAATTATATTTAGTACCTCCTTTCTCTCTCTCTCTCTCTCTCTCTCTCTCTCTCTCTCTCTCTCTCTCTCTTTCTTGATTCTAGCTTCCATCCTGTGAAGAGCTCGGCCCATGTGCTCTCCCTTTCTCTGCTTCCTGCTGCCATGCTCTGAGGTCTGCAGTCTTCAGCCTCACATGGACTAAACCTGAAAAATATGAACAAATGAAATTTCCTTCCTCCAAGTTACATGGTCAACTTTTTAGATTATAGCTGTGAAAATGCTATCTGATACAGAAAATGGTATCAGGAGTGGGGGCATGGCAATATCCAAGTCTGACCACATGGCTGTGAATCTTTGGAACTGGTTTGTGAGAGGAAATTGGAAGGGCCATGATATGGCTAGAAAGGTGGACAAATAGAGGCTGTGCTCAGGAAATTTTGGAGGGTAAAGATGACTGCAGAATAAAATGGAGTAGAGGCCAAGTGTGTTACACTTTGGCAACAAATTTATCTGCATTTTACCCACATCCTGAAACTTTGTGTAAGGTTGAATTTAATGATGGAATGATTAACAGACTTGCAGAGGAAATCTCAAATTATCAAAATATCCAAACTGCACTATGGATTTGATGTTCATGTTTAGAAAATTGTCCACTGAATTTCGGGAGGGACAGTAAAGTATAGATACTTTATAGGTTTACGGTTTGGGTGGAAAGGACTGTACAAATGTACCCAGAGAGAATATGTTATGAAAGAAAGCAAAATGGCTAAAAGGAAAGAGTAAATGCCGTAGATGTGGCAGATGGCCAGTTGGGACCAGGGAAGGCCCAGATGGAGTTGGGGCCAGTTGCAGCCTGGATGGAGCCAGGTGAGTGGCTATCACTGAAAGGGCCCCAGTGGTAATGATTAAAGAGGGCTTGATGAACTTTTATATTGGTAGTCTATCTAAGCACTTCCATAATGCTGATTTTGCTGGAAAGAAAGGGTCATGGAGGATTCCCCCCAGATATCAAAGGAGGGCTAAGGAAGCCAGGAAACATGTAGCAGGGCCAGATTAATTCCTGCAAGAGGGCCAAATAGGACAATTTGTGAAATGGTGAAGATGAATCCAAGGTTGCAAGAAAAACTCCCAAGATTTAGAAAGGCCAGAAATGTGGAATGGCCAGGAAGAAAGGCTGCTAGTTGTGAGCCTTGGAGCCAGTCTGGAGGAGCGAATATGCTACCCATTGCAATCAGGCAGGCTGTAGCAGTGAGGCTGCTAAGGCCCCCCTGGAGATTGCTTCTCACTGCCTTGTACCTCAAATGCAAAATGGAAGCCCAGGATTAAATGCTTGCCTTGCTGGATTTTGTTTTGGTCCCATTCCTTATTTCTATGGCCTTACTCCTCCCCCTTGGAATCCAAATATTTACTCTGTACCATTGTGTATTGGATACATATGACTTGCTCTTTATTTTGATCTTCATTTTATCTTACAGGGGTTTACAAGAGCACACTTTGAGTCTCAGAGGAGACGTTGGATTTGGGATTTTTCAGTAATGCTGTAACTTTTAAGACTGTGAAACACTTAGAAATGACCAAATGAATTTTTTCATTCTGAATGGGCATGAACTCTTCAGAGGCCACAGGTGGAATGTTATAATTAAATATAGTATGGATGGCCCCTTGAAGATATCATATATTTGTATTTGAAGTTGATGTAATTGAGTCAGTGAGGGTTATAACCCCAGGAGTGAATATATTTATCATGATGGATTTATTTAGGTGGAGCTGGAGAGAGTGGGTACCTGGGGGTGCAGCCTTGGGGTTATATGTGGTTCCTACTTTTTTTCTCTTTTTCTTGCTTCTGGACTTCATGATGTGAGGACCATAGCCCATGTGCTTTTCCTCTTTCTAATGCCTTCCTCCATGCCCTGAGATCCATGATTCCTGGCCTCACATGGAATGAACTCAAAAATTGTGAGCAATTAAATATTCCTTCCTCTAAGTTACATGGTGAATGTTTTAGATTATAGCTGTGAAAATGCTGAATAATCCATCTCTTATATTGAGTTATCTGGAAGCAGATGATTAGGGCATTCATTTCCCTATTATAACTTTAGAGAATATTTCAAGGAAAAACCAGTAAGAAGATGGAGGAATGAGAATATGGAAAGGGATTAAGCCAGGAAAAGATGCAATACTTAGTGATATCCCAGCCTCAGCTATAGCTTTCATCAGATTTTTGGTTTCTGGCCTTGGCAATAGGATCTGGGATTTCTCTTGCAGTCATCATTTACTAAGGACTGACCTGTCTGCCTGTTCAAGAAAATATGCCCTAATCCTGGAAGGCAGTATCCCAAAGAAGAGTTGTAAGTGAGGGCTTGCTTATAAACACACTGTCAAGCTACGTGAGTGTCACATTGAAAAAATACAAGAAAAATGAAGACACCTGTACTGAAATTTAATCAATTTCATACACTAAACCATCCAGCTATCTCTACAACTACATTCAACCTATTCCCATGGATAATCTCAGGTGTTTTAGAGTTTTTTCTTTATGAAAAATCAAAAATGTATACCTAGCAGAAGTCTATTTTATATCTCTCATCAAATATATTAGAAATATTGATTTCAAAGAAACTAAAAAGTATTTAATTATAATAGAGTTAACTTAGTAATTAAAGTTTCTGTTTTATCATTGTTGAATTGGCATTATTATTTGTATTATAATCAGAGTAGCCTAATGTTTCACTTCAAGAAAATCCATTTCATTTCAACAAAATAAAATTAGAGGACTTAAGAGTATGATACAATACTAATATTTCTAAAGCCAACAAACTACTTAGTATCAGTACAAGCTAGTTATTAACAGGCTTATCTTACGTTGTGAACAATTACACAACTCAATGCTGCAGGTTCATTAATTCCAAATATGTTTTTGGTTGAAGAGTCTTGGAGTTACAACTAAATGTAATGATTCTCAGCTTCACATCCAAATATATCTGTTGCTCAAATAATTGCAACTTAAAATCTAACTTCTGAATGCTTTTATGTGGTAGTGGTGAGGAGAAGATACACATAAGAAGAAAGAATATACTGGCTTTGAAGACAGGACTAGGTTCCTTATTGCTGAGTGTATTTTGATTAGAATAGATCCTCTTATTCATGTACCTGTGAGTTATTTTACATTAACTATGGTTTTCCAATCCACTCTGATTTTTTGAAATAAAATCAGCAGGATTTAAAGGTTTTATTAAAATTCTTTAACCTACATGAACCAGAATATGATGACTCAATAGTAAATAAGGGAATTTTCCTATAAAGATAGTAATCACTAAAAATTTAGCTGAATTTCACTATGAAAACTTTTAATTTTAAAAGTAGGCCAGGAATATCTCAAGATTAAATTTTAATAAAGGATCGCAATACCATATTCCTCTAAATTTTGATGCAGTTAGTAAAACTGTAAGAATATGAACACGAAGACTATTTCCAAATAAAGCTGTGTGATTATTTGCAAATAAGTAACTAAAAAAGTCTATCTCTGAATTCATTTAGACATTTGGAAGGTATTTTATTTTACCTCATCTGTTCGCATATTACAGGTTATAATCACATGTCTCTCCTCATGGTTCAAAGGAAGAAATATATTCATCAATTTTTGTAAATATATTTGAAAGAAAATTTTGAATTATGTTTGCTGACTTTTAACCAGTGGTGGAGAAAACAAAAAGTGCCCAAGTTCCCCAAGTGGTGATATACCACCCCATTGATTAAAACTATTATGAATAAAGTACATCTTGTCTGCTATTAATGGTATTTTCTACTCTGTAGTCATGACTTCTGAATATGAGGAGACTGTTTGAATGCATGAATATTTCTACTATCGATATTGAATATGTCTCCAGCAGAGGGGAATATAAAAATTCCACCATAACCCCCAAATATTGAACTTACTGGTTCAGGATAACCATTCCTATTGACAAATCAAGACTATCTTGCCGATGCCAGTCAGCTAAGTCCTACAAGTCTGGAGGGAGAAAATGTGGCTTAAGAAAAAGACAAAAGTTGCTTAAGAAAGAGAAAGACAAGGGAAAGATTCAGGAGGGCTAACAGTGAATACTGCTGCCCTTAGTTTATTTTTCAGGGTGTTTTTATACAATCATACAAGGAAGATCATCTGAGAAAAACATCAGGCAATTTTGATTCATACTACAGAAAAAATATCACATGTAAAGATTAAAAACATACTCTTAACAGAAAATCTCATTGTTTTAAGAAAACACATTATTCCCGAAACCCTTTAGCCATACGTTAATATTTTACCTAACCTATTATTTAAAAGTATATTGCATACTTCTACCCAAATTTACCATTCAATTGACTATTTTCATTAACCCTTAAGAAAACCTATTAAACTTATGAAATCCTACTAATTTTGTGGCCAGCACTTATGTGCACACCTGATGTCCATGGTTAGCACATAGTTCTTTTATGCACTCTTGGCATCAGCATAGAATGTACTTCCGATAGACATGGACTGTAAACAGTCCTTAGACCCTTAGGTCTTAACTCTTTCATACATCACGGTCTCTGACACTATCTCCTATTTTTAACATCTTTCTTGTGAATTATCATCTCCAGATTCCTTGATGGTCCCTTCAAGAGTTCACTAAATGGACTCCTCATTGTCCATGTCCCAATATTTATTTTATGTACTTGTGAATTTGGGCCAATAAAAGTGAAGAGAATACAAAAATTTGAGGGAGATAAAGAGATGGTAGGTAGAAATTCCAAGATGAGTGGTCCATTCTAAAATGCAAAATCTATATGTTTAATTTTAGCAAAGCTATTTTCCTCTTTTTCTTGTGATGGAAGGCAGGGGAAGGACAGGTTTTAGAGGGACTCATACAAACTTGCAGTCCCTTGTCTCAGCCTCCCATGTACTGAGATTAAAGGAATGGGCCACCACCCCTGGCTGATCAGTGGCTTAACCTAAACATAATACAGGTGTAAACTTATCTTTCAGCTTTTAGCTGAAAGTTTGGATTTAAAATTCACTCAGATCTCATGTTTTTATACAGCCATGTTCAGAGGCAGAATATAACTGGAGGTGTCCTCCTGGAGAGGTCAGGCACAGTGTTTTTTCCATGCCCATTACTGCAGTTTCCTGTCTCTCCTGTAATTGTGAGCTGATAACAAGTTCTCACCTCCCTTTGCTCTGGGTCTAAATTCCCTGAGGACCTGCAGTGAAGGCTCCTTCTTAGAAGTCACCCTAACATGGGCTGAAATCTCTAGAACTGTGAGCAAATAAAATTCTTCTTTCTACATTTTGCTTGTCATTTGCTTGAGTAATAATGGTGAGAATTCTGAAATAGTAGGCATAGGCCCAACTAAAATATATTTTACTAAAAAGAAAAAGGAGTAGCTACTGAGAAGACATCAGTAGTCTCTATCACAATGCATTGAAAATATGTGTGGAAGAATGTGCAAGAAAATAACACTAGAGAGATGGAAAGATGAGGGGTAAATTTTGGAAATGAGAGAGAAATATGGGAAGGAATTTTACTAGATATTTTAGTTGATATTTTAATATTACTTGAATATATATGCCAAAATTAAAATTTAAAATGTGTAGTGATTAAACATACAGCAAACTACAAACACAAGATATCATTTCATTCATATAAAATAAATGGTAATATATGGGTGGGTTGAAAAATAAGATAATGGTACTTGATACCTATATTAAGGATTGTGGGTATAATTAAATGCCTTAAATTTTTTCTCTTTGATTTACTCTTTATTTCTTCTGTTCTATATTCTCCTTTTTTCTTTCAATCATAAATAACTATGGAGTACATTCAATCAGTGAAACATGAGAACAAAATAAAAATAAGAATATTTTTTCTTGAATTTTCCATGATTTTTGAAATTCAATATAGTATTGGCTATATGAAACTATATATGTGGAATTAAATTGCAAATGATTTTGTTTTGAATATTATGCTTATAACCATCAATTGGAAGGTTCTTAGCTGAGCTGGATCCGCTATTAGTCTCGATAAGCATGGTCATTAGTGCTCTGGGGACAGATTGCTAAATCATTTCAATTCTTTCATTAATATAATCACATTAACCACATTGTTTCAAATTATCAGTCTTATGTTCATTTTAGCAATGGTAAAAGATTAAAAGCATATAAATTTATACACATACATGTGAAATGAACTGGGTCATAATATTGCATTAGCAGTTGCAGCCATTTTGTGTCTGTGATGGTTAATTTAATGTGCTAACTTGGCTAAGCAACAGAATCCAGATATTTGGTCAAATATCAGTCAGGCTGTTGTTGTGAAGGCATTTTTTAAAAAAATGAGATCAACATTCAAGTTAGTAGGTTTTATGTAAAGCAGATTACATTCCATAATTTATGTAGGTGGGCCTTATTCTATCATTTGAAGATCCTGAAGAAAATTAACAAACTGAGGACCCCTGAGGAAGAGGAAATACCTTCTCATACTGTTTTTAGATTTGATATGCATAATCAATTCCTTTCTGGGTCTCTAGCCTAATGGCCTACTTTGTAGAAGTTAGATTGCCAGCTTCAATAGTCATGTGAGCCAAATTTTTATACTAAATCTGTTTCTTACACACATACACACACACACACACACACACACACACACACACACACACGTGCATTCTGTTTTTCTGGAGAGACCTGACTAATATGTCTAAATATTTAGAAGAAGGAAGGAAGGAAGGAAGGAAGGAAGGAAGGAAGGAAGGAAGGAAGGAAGGAGTACATACAAAGCTATATTGTATAATAGATTGTCTTTAAAAATGGTTCTGTTCTGTATTTGTGTTGGACTTTTATTTTTGTCTTCTAATTCTATGAATTAAAGCCAGGCATGGTGGCACATGCTTGTAATTGCAGTACTTGGGAGGCTAAAACCAGAGGCTCTGGGTTCATTTCCAGCCTCAGCTACTTAGTAAGATCCACCACAACTTAGTGAGACCCTGTTTAAAAAATAAAGAATAAAAAATAGGACTGGGGGTGTAGCTCGGAGGTAGCCTGCCCCTGAGTTCAATCCTCCATACCACAAAAAAAAAAAAAAAAAAAAAAATTCTATGAATTGAAAAATGTCCTATTCACACTAACAAAATAGTTTAAAATCAATTTAATGCAGTTAATTTTTTGACAATAGATTGTTTCACTTTTTAAAACATGTGTCATGTAAACATGATTTGTTTGTGCTTTGAGTAATAAGATTGCTGAATTATGTGATATTTCAACTTTGTCAAATATCTAATATGATAAAATACTATGGGATATGGGATATTCCATCAGCAAAGGGCTTACTTTCTCCTACTAAATATTAAGCTCATAAACAGAAAGTAAAGAATTAGATAAGTTAGCATAACTTTTATCTTCAGGTAGAAAAACCTTGATTCTTCTGCAGAGATTTTTAATAAAAAATAGATGACTTTTAACTCCATTTAAGGAAGGGCAGGATATTTATGGAGAAAGGAGCTTTAGGAAGGCTCAAGGGGAAATGTCAGTACCTGCTCAAGAAGAATGGAAATGTCATTTTGCATTTAAAAAAACATGATTATGGCTTTACTGTGAAATTCACAAAACCTTTTATGGCAGGGGAAAACTTTACTTGATTAAGTGGCACCAGACACAGATGTATATCATATTATAACTACAGTGCCTACCAAAGAAATGTTCTTTGACATCCAGGGAAGGCAAGCCCCTTAATATTGCCATGGGATTTGCAATTGTATTTGAGTGGAGATGCATTGCAAGGACCACTACATTAAACTCTGTCCATTTTTGAATTGCAATTGTCTGCATGAGTAAGCATCTGTTCCTAGTAATAGCAGAGAGCCTGTTTTCATTTGTAAATGTTTTCCTTTTTGATGGAAAATTGCTATTTATGTCCTTAAGAAATGTGAACACCCATGTAAACCCTGCTCTCTTCAGTGTTTAGTTACCTCAAAAGGTACATATATGAACAAGATGTTAAACAGTTTGGTGTAATACAGTGTAACCAAATGAGGGCCTTTCAGATCATGCACACTGAATACCTATCTATTGAATTAATTAATGAGTACATGAAATTATTTTCAAAAAACTTTTAATTTTATTTACATATTTTATATGTTGTCATATTAATACGTTGTCACCACTCAATTGAATGTAGTATGCAAAGTCCTATGGTTATATTCTGAAGAATCTCACCTAAAATGTTATTTAGGGAGTTCTATCACACTATGTGTCCTCTGAAAATTGCATTTTTTGTAATATTTGTCTTCAGAATGTTACAAAAGAAGAGGAAGTTTGACGTAAGAATAGTAAAGGAGAATTGCAAATCTGGTTAACTTGAGTATCAAACTTTGGGGCACCTGATTTATTATATAAAAGATCCAGAAATGGGAAATGTAGGAATGGTACATTAGTATAATTCTAAAATAAAAAATAAATGGGACTTTGGTGTTAGCTAAAAAGTAATTGAAGACATTGTTTCATATTTGACAGCACTTTCATTTGCTTGTGGAGCAAATATTGTACATTTAAAAATGCGGTTGCATTCTTTTTCTTTTATGCCATTTAGGATTCAGTGCAGCAATTAAAAACTAAGTTGAGAGTCTAGGGCTAGTTTGGTGCTGTCTTGGTGTCAGGCATGTAGAGTCCTTTTTTATAGCACTGTTATATGTGGCTTCTACTTCAAGATTGTCCAATGGTCCAAGACAGCCATTCCATCAGGGAAGAAGAAATAGAAAGCAAAGGAGAGGCAATGAACATCTACTAGTCATCCTAGTGAAGACATTGACAGCTGCCACACCATACATCTGTGCTTGTGGGAAACTTAGTCATGGGACTCCACATGCCTGCAGGGCAGGCTGAAAAATTCAGTCATCATGGCTACCTAGATGCTCAATCAAAAATCTATGTAAGTTCAGAAGAATAAGAATATGGATTTTGGGGGTAGAACTTATTTTTCTGTTAATATTTTTTCTAGAGACATTGGTATGGAATTGTAAATATTATTGTAAAGATCATCTATTAGTTACCCACCTTTCAGTCATGAGCTTCTCAAAAGTTGCTTTTTTGAAACATTTTTTTTTCTTCAGAACATATCAATCTATTAATGTTAACACATGCCCAAAAATCCACTGAATTTCACTGAAATTTGTGGTTAATTTTAAATAAAAATTTTTGAAACATGATAAAAAAAATTCCAAAAGGTTTTAAGAGAATAAATCAAAACTGAGACATTAATTCTACATAGCTTTTAACTGTTTCTATTTATAGTCATTCTGATTGCCACCACTAAACTTCAAATAATATGTACATGTACAAGAGGAGAGGAATGTATTCATTTAACGCTAATACTGACCTTGCCATTCCAGCCAAATTCTCTAGATAATAATATATGGTGAGTCTGTGGTAATCAAAACACAAGTACCATCTATCTTCCAGCTCCTTTTCTTCCTAGTGGTTTCCATGTTCTAGGTTACTTCATGTCCAAGTACAGGGGAGAACGTCACTGAATTCCATTGAAGGCAGCACAAAGAAAGAGTCATAGGGTTTGTCCTACTTGGCTCTATTCTAAAAAGTTCTTCTAAATATTATTGAGGCATGATATTGTTACATGGAGAATGTGGAATCAAGGAAGACCGGGAAATGCCAACTTTACAATGAGTTTATTGCAACATTGAAATATCATTGGGTTCTTTTACTGCAGAGGAAAGGAACATTGAATGTGGGGAGTAACATTCTCTGTGATCTATGTATGTATGTACCTACCTAATAGATCATTATATATGCATTTGTGTATGTGATTATAATGTTTTAGCTCAAGCAAATAATAACCCATTATTTGCTCAAATTAATGTTAAAATATTGGTCTATATTATGTAATAATTGGATAACATTACTTTTTTAGACTGCGAGGAAGTATTTTATTGTTACATTTGTCAAATAAGAAAATGATTTGATTGATTCATTTGACAAATATGTACTGAGCCTCAAATGTGTGCCTTTTTATTATATAACATTACATGTCACTGTGTCCACCCCTGGGGAACACTGGTGATGAAATAAGATTGGGGAAGGCTGCTAAGCCCAGACTGTGTAAGGGCCTTCCCAAGTGTGAAGCTAGGGCCAGTTAGGAAGGTGTGGGGGGTGGGGTACGGTAGATGTGACATGATTTACTCTGCTCAGGTAGCAGGAACAGATACGAAGGAAGAGCAGGGCAGATTTTTTTTTTTTTTTTTTTGCGGTACTGGGGATTGAACTCAGGGGCATTCTACCTCCAAGCTACACCCCCAGCCCTATTTTTTTTTATTCTTTTTTTTGAAACCAAGTCTCACTAAGTTGCGGAGTGCCTCACTAGGTAGTTGAGGCTGGCCGCGAACCCGTATCCTCCGGTCTCAGCCTCCCGAATGCTGGGATTACAAGCGTGCGCCACCTCGCCTGGCTAGCAGGGCAGATTTTAATGGACCTGTTTTACTTATTCATTTATCCAAATAGTAGGAACACCACCTTTGATTTAGAAGGACTGAGAAATATTATATTCACCACAGCTTTATAACACTTTTGAAAAATAGTTTGATATATG
>PVLC010016789.1:0-34977 GCA_004027655.1 Graphiurus murinus
CCTTAAAAATACTATCCAAAATAAAACCAAATTGTTTATTCTTTCTATGGCTGTTGTAAAAATAAATTTCCCTATTTAAACAAACAAAAAAGAATGACTATTTGAATAGACACAAGAAACTAATTGATATATTTTTAAGACTGAAATGGAAAGAAAATGCAACACAACTTTCATGCTCCCTCATGGTTTTGGAGTTTGAAAAAAGGAAGGGGAGACAAGAATCTGTCCAGAACGCAACTACATCTTTCCTAGACTCAGTGAGCCCAGATAGGATAAAGCCCAACATTTGTAATTTGAGAGATGATTTTTATCAAGTCAGAGAAATATATTTTAGCACAAAACACTATTTTATGCTTCCTGCAATGCACCACCTTATCCTGCCCTATAAAGCCTTCATTTCCCCCAGGATGACCTGACAGCCAGTGAAAGGACATGATGCGCTGCCTGACTGATTATACCCTGCGAATATTTATGTAACTTCTTGATGGCAGCAAAATACTTAAAAGAGGATACAGAAGATAAAGTAATGGGAGCCAGCCTAACTTAAGCCTCATGTAATCCCTGCCATCTCCTAAATCACAAGGTGAGATTAGGCAGTGATAAAATGTCTTTAACAGCTGGCAGCTATCTGAAAGCCTGCATTTTCCTTTTAAGTGAACTGTCAAATTCAGGGAATTTATGACCTGACCTACCAAACACATTACTTTTAAGTCCTTGACCAATTTAATAAACATTACAGACCACTATTATTATGATTTTTATTTTATTTTTATTGTTTTTAGCTGAGTTACATCCCAGACAGTCTCACATGGTGGATGGCTAGTTGAATGCTGTGCCTGATCAGCCTATAGCTCAGGAAAAGTGTTTCCTCTTTCCTTCTGTCTTTTGAATGGTTTCCATTTCAAATGTGAAAAGGACATATTTCCCTTTCCTATCTGTATGATATGGCAGAAATAAGGCAATCTCCAACCTTAAAAATTGTCTCAATTTTTACTTGTTTAGAAAGGAAGAATTTTCCATCTTTTCTCTGTAGCGCTCCAGGCAATATGATGTGATTTACTTTATTTTACCATTTCATATGAATAGAAAAGATTTGCAATAAAGCATTGGGTACTATGAAAATACATAATTAATACGTGTTTGATCCTTTGGATCAGTGCATTATAACATTTGTTAATCAGCTTCTATAGAGCCCAATTCTTTTAATACAAAGTAATGAGGATATATTAGTCTTAAGCCAAAATTTGACTCTGCAGTCATGAATCTATCTGGAATTCTCTCTCTCCAGAACCCAACCTGTTTTATTTATTAAGTTTCCTCCTCGGTTTAAGATACAGTGAAGGGAAGCATGAGTCTGCTAAATTTAAGAATACTGCAATGTAACACAGTGAATCTTCCATAGGTAAAAGCATGGAGAAATTCTATTTCTAATGTATAGTTCATGGCCTATCAAAAATGCTATGTTCCACACATAATAAAAATGAATATGCTCACAAGCACTCCTAAACTTTAAATATTTATAGCAATTCAGGTGCCATATAAAATCCACCCCAGCAAAGTTAACTTTTTCTCCCTGTGATTCTGAAAAATAGACTCTTAATTTCAACCTTGGAAAACACAAACATGGGAATTATAGTACCCAAAGTCAACATATTGCCAAAAAGAATATCACAACCGGCTCTAGGAATTAAGAATTAAAGGTAAAAAAAAAAAAAGTTCTGTTTTGAAAATTGTTCAGTATAGTCTGTTTGGGCTCAGGAAACAGTTCAAACAATCCTATGTACATTTGTGATGCTATCAATACCAGTTTCATATTATGAACAAGGAGGGAGCAGATAAGGGTGGGATCCAGAAGGAAATACATTGAGTGTTACGTGAGTGTTTCTATCAAAATAAGACTCAACACTACATATGGCTACAATACACCAATAAAAGTATATTTTTTTTAAAAAGTGAAAACCTAAGTCTCTCAATTATAAATGTTGAATGTTTTTTAAATCCCATGATATTTTATTTAATTAAGCCAAAATCCTAATATAATACTCAAAACATTTTAATATTTTAGATTTCAGATGTAGAAAAAATAAATAGTAAAAAGCACTGGAAATATAGTAAATGTTAATTTAACATAAATATCAACAATTAGGATGACAACTATATTGGGATTCCAGAAATTTGATTGATGTGGATTAAGAGATTAATTATACAAATCAGACTTTACACAACTTTGGGAGAAGATAGAAAGGTGAAAATCCAGAAGACATGGTTTGGAAGGTCAGCTCCATTGAAGAGGAAGGGGGCCTGATGAAGTTAATTGATTCCTGTTGACTCTGCATTTGTAGGTGAACACAAAGGTCCTTTAGGACAATCAACAGATCTATCATCAAAAAAGAAGCCGGGAGACAGGCGTGGTGGCACATGCTTGTCATCCCAACATTTAGGAGGCTCAGACCGGAGGATCCGGGTTCACAGCCAGCCTCAGCTACCTAGTGAGACACTCCGCAACTTAGTGAGACCCTGTTTCAAAATAAAGAATAAAAAACAGGGCTGGGAGTATAGCTCGGGAGTAGAATGCCCATGAGTTCAATCCCAAGTACCACAGAAAAAAAAATAAAAGAAGCCAGATGTAAAAAGGAGTACATCTCAGGTGTGGTGGCACACACCTGTAATCTCAGTACTTGGGAGGCTGAGACAGGAGGATCACAGGTTCAAGGACCAGCCTCAGCAACTTAGTATGGACCCTGTTTCAAAATAAAAATAGGGTTGCAAGTGTGGCTCAGAGATAGAATACCCTTAGGATAGAATACCCAGTGCCAGTTAGAAGGATGGGGCTGAAGCAAGATAAACCAAAACCTACAGAGTTGAATCAATGAAGCAACTAAAATATATGTATGTGTGTCATCTGAGTACATCCAACCTCAATCACACAGAAACCTAGAGATGAAGCTGGTACCCTCCACCACAGAACTGTACATATGCCTGGCTTGGGACTGAGATAAACTCACAGAGGCCATCCAGATGAGCCAGTGGATCAACATCATCATCCCCATTTGATGCTCTGTAGAAGAATTTAACCACTGATTAATACTTCTGTTTGCAAAGGAATGGAGAAGGAAGGAATGGAAAAAAATTATTATTCATACAAATTTTATATATGAATAAATTAATATCAACATCAGTAATAAATTATCACAACCATTATAGTTACCATCTTTAACTTGTTCTATGGTTGCAGCTACTATTTACAACTTCCCTCTTCCAGGAAATATCACATATTCCTTTTGCCCTCTGAAGCATTTGGTTCCTCATGTGTCCTTGCTTGAAGAGGTTACGCAAATCTTCAATCCTGAAGTGTTGTAGCTATTTGTATTAGATTACAACAATTTTCTATTAACATTTATTACAGACCATGAGCACAATAAAAGGCATCCCAAAGATATCAGCATTCTAGACAATTCCTCCTAACCGCCCACTGTGTAGTAGTAACACAATTATCCTCTGGATAATCAAAAACAACCTGAGCCCACACAGTTCTCTCTTCTTTACCTGTTGATTCACCAGTATGAGAAGCCCAGAGTGGCCAGTCCCAACTTCCGGGTTAAAGGAAGCAATCCAGTGTCCCCTTGGGAGATCTCTAAACCAGCAAAACTTAAAATCATTGAGACAGGAAGCTCACATTTTGCTAGTGAATCAGTAAGGGAACTGTGATAGGAACCACGAATCCTGGCTACAGAGAAACAGAACCATGTCCTGGACACTGATTTAGAGCATAAAACACATCCTGGATGATTCCACCCTAATCCAAAATTGTATTGTTATCTAGCTGATGCTGTAATAAAGTCTTAAAAAGACCATTTCACCACTCTATCTAGTCTCTGCCAGCTATTTATATTAGATTACCACAATAGATGGTTAAAAAAACAGGAAGTTTTTTCCAGGTAAGTAGCTACATGCTAAATCATTGAAGTGTATCAATCTGTTCCAGAAACAAAACCATATCTTCGACAACAGCTAGAATTGTTAACATTTGACAAAGTGTATATGATAATCCATCAAAATTCTCCATGATCTATCTGCTGCACAAGCCAAAAGCCAAGTCAAATGGAATGTTAGACAAGTGTTCTAGTAACTACCACTTAAATGTTGTTATAAAAATAACCACCATTTCATGGGCCCAGGAACTAATGTGGCTACTCGGCCAAGTGCTGAGTAAACCCATTCCAACTATGCATATTCCCAATCTCAGGAAATAACCACAGAATGGATTTAAAGTCCTTTTGCTGCACTCAGCTCCAAGTCAAGACCCTATAATCTACTGCCCCTACTATCACAAATGGACCACAATGGCATTTGGGGTTTTGTATGAATAGGTAGCAGTTTGAGACCATTGTCAAGTAATATCCAAAACACTGATTATTTCACTATCCTAGTAAGTTGCCATAAATCCTTCTGAAAAATGTTAAGAAGATTCCTAATATAAAATGGTGGCTGTATTAAAGTGTCCTTCCTCAAGGGGGTTTGGCCTCCCCTTCAATCAAGGAACTCTGGATCTGGAGATTGACTTCCATTTGGGAATTGGTAAGAGGATCTGACTCTATTACTTTGATTCTTGTCAGATTTTTGTTTTAAGACCTAGAGTTTGTCACATAGTCCAAGTAAGACTGTAAGAGGCTGAATAAATGTTCTGGTTTTATAGATGCCAATACCATCAAAGATCTCTTTCTGCAGGTTACATTTCAATGACTATTTGCTCTACTGTCTAGTATGGTTACTCCACCTACCTTACTTCTGGCTATTTCTTCTATGCCAAATTTCAGCCAGTCAGGGATTCCATCATATCCTTTGAATTCAAGGAGTCCAGCTTGGTAATAGTTTTCCCACTGTCAATCCTGAGCCACTACAGAGCTATCCAAAATATTGACCTCCTTTACATCTACTTCTTACATATTTGGTGAGCAGAGTGTTCACAGGCCCCTTATAAGAGATACAGTTCAGGGTTTGGTACACATGTAAGAAATCCAGTCTTGCATTCCAATCTTCCTAAACTTTTGGATACTCTCCTCTATAATATGCTAAGGAACTCCTGAAATTTCACTTCAATTATTTGAACTCATTTTGTGGCCTATGTATTAGTAAATTAACCAAGCAAATTCAAAGCATTCCTAGCTGGTAAGCTAAAACATTGAATCCAGAATCTCTGCTTAGACATCCATATCAAACAATTCAGCCCAATTCAAAGTTATATTTCTCCCACACCCATCTATTCCAACTACCTCAGGATCCATTCCCATATAGGTGCCCCAGGATTCTGTCAATTAAAGTTAGTAATGTCTTGTAATTATCCTTTTATTTTATTTTTTGTTTGTTTAGATGTTTTATTGTTGTTTTTTGTTTATTTGTTTTAGTACTGGGAATTGAACCCAGGGGCATTCTACCCCCAAGCTATACCACCAGTCCTTTTTTATTTTCATTTTGAAACAGGGTCTTGCTAGGTTGCTGAGGCTGGCCTTGAACCTGAGATCCTCCTCTCTCAGTCTCCCAAGTACTAGGATTACAAGGCATGCACCATCATGCTCAGCTATACTGGTACTTATAGAATCACTTAATGTGTTATATTTTGTACCTAACTTCCAGCCCCAGGATTTTAGTATGGTTATACATCTTGAAGATAGAAGTAGGGGTGGGTCTTGAGAAGAATTAGCGGTGTCTTACAAGGCTTTTCCCACAGACTAGCATTCACATTTTTCAGACAAGTGGATACAAACCTTCAGAGACAAGGGAGAAGAGCTTCTCCTTCTGGAAAGAGACTCAGAAGAATTTAAGCATCCAATAGCCCCAGCTTTATCAGAATCTGTCCATATGTCCCCAAATAAACTTCTTTGGTTTCCACTTCTTCCAAATCAATGTGCTAACTTTAAACTAAGAAACTCAAGATTGAGAGTGAAATTTGCTTTGGAATTCAGGCAACTTTAAGGCCAGAATTTAATTGATTTTGAAATCTCAGCCCCGTGGTTACAGTAAATAAAAATTAATTTAAAGGAGTCATAGAGACACTCTACTACTTCATCTGATCCTTAAATCTTGAGATTTGAGGCCACCATTATCTATCCAAACTCTTAGAAACTCACGTAGAACAAGTTGCTCAATAGCATCATCCTCTGTGTTTTCACTGAAATCTCAATGGTAGTGAGTACTTGACCACCAATCCGTTGTGTTCTGACCGACACTTGATTACAGTTGTCTACGGTTGATCATTTAGTGCATGTCATGTTACTGACTACCAGTGTTCCGTTCCATGTCCCATGTCCCATTTAACCACTAGAAACTGCGTCATTAATGTTTCTAAACTTCATCTGATCAAAAGAGCACTTCCAGATAACCCAGAACCAAAACAGAGATCCCCCCATCCTCAAGGTTCTGTTCCTATGGGAATTTGAAAAAAAAAATATGGTTCCAACTGAATAAAAACTAAAGTGGAAAATCTTGCTTCTATTTTGCATTTAACTCAGAATGATCTTTTGATTAGGTGGGAAAAGGGTAAATAAACAAAAATCTAATTTAAATCCAAAAGTTATAGATTTGAACATGTTCTTAGAGCCTACAAAATTCTTTTCAATTAAGCAGAAATATAAACAATGTTCCAAAACTTCAATGCTTTCTACACTGTGTTTCAAGTCTAAAAAGAACAAGAAAATGACAATGTTTTCAATATCTTAAATGTTAGTATTGCTGATTAGCCTGAGTACCTAGACTAAATTCTAGAAAGGAAATAAATGAAAGAGAGCTACACCAGATTTATTAGGGAATGCACTTTTCACAAGGGCAATCCATGTGACTAAGTAGAGCATATGGTCGAGATAGTAATTAATACAAGCCCTGTGGTGTAATATTTGCCTGTACCTGCTTAGCAAAACATCTTTTTTCACATCACCCTATTACAATGAAATGAATTTACAGCAGAAGTAAGTGCACTGTAAGCTTGGAAAATGCCGATTGGTGTCTTTGCATCCCTTTCTGTATAGAAAAGATCTCCACTCTCCATTCTCTTGAGCTTTTAGAGGCAGGATTTTAAAAAAACAGAAAAGAAATCCTCTTTGAGATTGCTTTTAAGCTGATTAGCTGGCACTTGATGATTATCAGATAGTGCACTAGAAGGTAATTGGGCATATATAGACATCCTTTTCAAGTCCTGAAAATCTCTACTTTCCAAACCAACTCTTAAAGGATTTAAATGGAGAACAGAACTGAGAATGTTTATCCAAATGCTGCTTTCCTTAATATCACACTAGGTATTAGCATCCAATTTGCCCCACCAAGTACCCTACTTGGTGGCACCAAGCAAATGATGGCAGGCGCTTCTTTATTTTTTTTTTCAGATACAGATACACAAAACAGTGCCAGTATATTTTCTATGACTTGGTTCCTTGCAAATATTATCTTTTAATGCACTGTATTCCTTCACAAATTAATGTCCCAGTGAATTATGCCTGGTATGTCAATTTCTTTCTACAAGGCAGGAATCTTTCGCCCTATTCATTATTGCTTATAAATGCAAACTTTGCTTTAATAATTTTTTTGCACACACAATGTACACACACACACACACACACACACACACACACACACACACGCATGCATGCACACACACCACATTCCTGCATTCCAGAATGTGTTCCAATTACAGTAGGTCAGTCTATGGGGACCATTCAACTTTTTCACATATTAACTTTCACTAAACTCTCTCAAAGTCCAAGCCACACATTTTAAGACAGCAGGATTAGTGAAGGGCAAGGTCACATTACAAAGTCAGTAGTAAAGAGAGAAGAGATTCTCAGAATCACTGATTTCTTTCCTCTTTCAGTAACCTTAGACTTGCCCTTCTTCCCTCCCACCAAGTGAAAGGCGTATCTCACTTGCACACATGCCACAATCCCACCATGACAATACTAACAAGAAGGGAAAGACCTTCATCTAAGTAACCTTGTCACAATAGAACAGACATCTTACAAGTTCCTTATTATGGTGAGGGTCAGTAAAGGTCTTTGTAGAAAAGTGGCATATAGAAAGATATATTTCATCAGGGGTTAGAGAGCAAGGATGTCCAAATGTTCACAGTCACCTGCACCATCCTGTAGCTACTGAACAAGAAAGGTATTACCAATGCTTCTACATTTTTACATCCCTCTAGATGCTTTTATTCTAGAGTAGTTCTTCATCCTGTGTTATGTTGAAGTATAAAACACATACAGAAAAGTTCTGATTTTATGAATGTATAACTTGATGGATTCCCACAAGTTGAATATACCTGTAATCATTATACATGTCAAGAAATAGAATGTTACCAGAATCTCTGGTTCCCATTTCCGCCTTTTTTTTTTTTTCTTTTTTGCGGTACTGGGGGTTAAACTCAGGGGCACTCTACCTCTGAGCTATACCCCCAGCCCTATTTTTTATTCTTTATTTTGAAACCGAGTCTCACTAAGTTGCAGAGTGCCTCACTAGGTAGCTGAGGCTGGCCGCAAACCCCGATCCTCTGGTCTCAGCCTCCCGAATGCTGGGATTACAAACGTGTGCCACCACGCCCAGCTTCCCCCTTATTTTGAAACACTGTATGTATGTTGATGACCAAGTAGTGCTGGACAATTCACAAACTTGAGTTATAAAAGCTACGTGTTTCAAAGTAGCATACAGAGCTTCTATGGGATGTAACTTACACATTGCTCAGCTCAAAATATGTTCAAAATTGTCCCACTTCTTGCCACCCTAGATGGCTACCATTTCTTGCCTGAAATTTTGCCATAATCTTCTAAGCATTCATCTCTGCACTTCTCTTTGCCCTTCAGACAACCCTCAAACTAGCAACTAGAAGTAACTTTTTTAAATGGACACCCCAGCATGTCATCCAGAGCGCATCATTCTGGTACTTCTTGTAATGCCTCAACCTTGCTGCAGTCTGTGTAGCTCCAAAACCTACCAATAACTGAGGCTTTCCACTAGAGATTCTGATTTCATGGTCTGGGGAGTGCCTTGTGCTCTATAGGTGATTCTAATACATGAACTTACTAGGGCCTCAGGGTCCAAGGTGAGGCTGTATTACCTCTCTGATTTCATCTCACTCACACTACCCCAGATGCACTGGCCCACTCTCTTTTCCTTGAAGACTAGCTAGCTTCTTTGCTTCCATTAGGTCTTTATTTTAAAAGCCTACTATTCAGTGACTCCTTTGCTAGCCACACCCTGGCATTTTATACCTCTGTTATAGTTAGATATAGAATGGCCCCTGAAGAGCTCATAAATTGGTGTTTGGAGTTGATGTAATTGAGTCATGAGGGTTATAATCCCAGCAGTGGATAAATCCACTGTAATGGATTTATCTGGGTGGTAGCCTGGGCTGGTAGGGTGTGGCTGGAAAAGGTGGTCCCTGGAGGTATGACCTTGTGGGTTATATATGGTTCCCTTCCCCTAATCTTCTCTTTGTTTCCAACCTCCAAGATGTGAGAGTGAAGCCTTGCACTCTTCCTTTCTCCATTTCCCACCACCAGGCCCTGAGATCCTCAATCCCCCTCACATGAACTGAACCCTAAACCATGAACAAATAAATCTTCCTTTAGATTTTAGCAGTGAGAATGCTGACTAAGACAATTCCCCTTCCCTAATTTGTTCTCTCAGCAATAACCACTATCCAACATACAGTATGTTTTCTTTGGCTCCATAAGGACAAAGCTTTTTGTTTATTCAGTGAAGTGCCCCCAATACACAGAACAGTGGCTATCACATAGCCAGAGCCAAAGAAATGTTTATTAGTAAACAAATGACTTTTTCAAGTAATGAAAAACCTGCTAAACAGCTTTGAGTCAGCATCTAAGAACCAATAATGGAACATCAGTTGTGATCATAAGCATTGAGCCCATTCAAAACCGAAACTGGTTAAATGAAAACAACTCAGATAAGAGTTGTAATTTTACAACAAAACAGTGATATACTGTCTGTACTTTAGGCTTTAAGCAAAAGAACCCCCTGGAATAAAGGTTCTATCTTTGTTCTCAGAGCTTTCAGGAACGCCAAATACCCAAACACCTCCAGAAAGTTTTAAAAAATAAATCAGAAATAGGGAGTAGATTGTATTTAATATCCTTGCACATATACCTTTTCCCATTCCCTTTGCAATTCACTCATCTGAGGTCTTACATATCATTATAGAGGTGCTTTCCTTTCCAGCAATTGCTTTTGAGCTCATGACATGGCATCTGCCCCTGTTCTCATCCGACCCCTGCTTTCTCATCTGCCTCAAAAGACTTTCCTGGAGAAAGTAATGCTCTGATTACTTTTATTTTTCACCAAGAAATAGATCTTGAAATAAAAGCTCTGGAGTTTTCTTACACCTAAAAGTTTAGGCTAAAGTATTTGCTGAAGAATCAAGCCAGTAAGAGACAGGGAGAAAAAGAGAGAGAGAGAAACTCATCAGTACAGCAGAAAAAGCACAGATCAGCAAATACAAGGCTATTTCCAGCTGTGCCTGTAAGCGTTCATGATAAGAACTAAGTCACAGTTCCACTGGGACCAAGCCTTCCTCTGCTCAAAGCAGCTAACCCATTGTTTGCCCCACCTCCCCCAGAGACAGTGAATTTCCTGAGGCTTGTATTTGAAAAAAAAAAATTCCCGTCCCTGGATACTTCTGTGTTTTTATTGTTATCACTGTTAATAACGAAAAACAAACTGTGGTCCTTGGTAGTTCTGATACTCACACTGATATCTAATCTGTTTGAACACTCTATAAATTTCCTGGTACTCTCAATAAATATTTGATAAAATAATAAAACCCTCACAGTTCTGAATTATTTTCTACTTCTTGCACATTCAGCTTCATATCAGAATTTCTGATTGTAAAAGTAGCATAAAAAGAGACTCCTAAAATTTAGATTTATATTTAAATTCTGTTCTAGTGACAAAATTCCATTCTGCCAAGCTATAAACCAGAAAGATAAACCAGACAATTCATTTTCTTTCATTTTTCTCTTCTCATGCTCCCATCTGTACAGTTAAATAACCCTAGGGGAAAACAATAAACCCTACATTTTTGGCATTGTATTAGTTAGACTATTTTAATAAATGGTAGTTTAAGGAATGAAAAAGAACTATATGTTCATCAATTAGCCACACAACTGGTTTACTCATTAAGTAGTGGTTGACTATTGCTTACTGCACTCAGATTTTTGACAATACACCAACAAGCAAATACAGAAAATTACTAATTGTGTGCACATTATAATCTTAAGTGGGAGATTAATATTTTTCATATAAACATACATATGCTAAGTATGGTGGCACACACTTGTAATCCTGGTACATGGGAGGCTGAGATAGGAGGATTGCAGGTTCGTGGCCAGCCTCAGCTACTTGGTGAGACCCTGTTTCAGAATGAAGAATAAAGAAATATGGCTGGGAGTGTAGCTCAGTCCCTGGATTCAATCCTCAGTACTGCAAAAATAAATAAGTAAATACATACATACATACATACATACATACATACACACATAAACAAACAAACATAAATACACTAACTATCTCCATTCCCAGAGTACTTATTGTATTCCTGGTATGGACTAGGAGCTGGGTAAACATGGTGAGCAAAACATATATGTTTAGAGCCTACAGAGGAAGAGAAACATTAGCAAAGCCATCAACAGTAGTAAGTTCTACAGAGAAAATTGACAAGATTTTACAAGAGAATCAACTTTTTTTTTTGCAGAAAGTGGTATATCAATAGAGAAATGAAAATGAATGGGTATTTGACATGCGATGTGCTCAGCAAAGAGCAATCTAAGATGGGGAAAACATGTGTAAAGTTCCTGAGCAGGACATTACTTGCCAGTTTGAGAAGACCTGTGAAACTAATCATGTTAAGAGAAAAAAATGTTTAAAATGAGGTAAGCAGAGATCCTACCATAATTAATTTAATAAGATTCTTAAGAATATAAAATTCCTTCAAAACTACCCAAAATCATATGTAGCAAAATCTTATGCTTAATTCATTAATGTACTGATTCACAAAGCATCTCTTATGGATCATTTTCATTTTAAATAGTTTCCCAACCCAATGCATGTTGAATTCCAACTTAAATAGAATGAAATCACTTCCTTTTCTACAGAACTTTCCAACATTTAGAATGTTAAAGTTAATTATAAATATTCATATGTAGGAAGAGAGGTACCATTTAACTAAATTATATTATGAAATTCTCATAAAATATCTCAATGGACTATTGAGTATATGCACAACACAGTTTGAATATAGTATATTAAGGCATTTATTCAAAATATACTTATTGAAGAGATATCACATTACAACTCCTATTCTGGATTCTAGATTCATGATAATTAATAAGGTAGAGTCTCCAGCCTAGAGAAACAGAGCACTTGGTGGGGGATTGTGGTATCCATAAATCATAGTACTAGCAACTATGAGTGTTATTCTAGATGTGTAAGCAAGCAAACAGGATCATACAAAGACTACCTAGGGCTTATCTGTTAGGTTTGAAAGAGGATTAATTTTGAATCCAGATTAAAAATGGTAATCAAAAACTATGGAATATGTACACAATGGAATTTTACTCAGCCATAAAGAAGAACAAAATTATGTCATTTGCAGGGAAATAGTGGAACTGGAAAACATTATGCTAAGTGAGATTAGTCAGTCACAAAAAGTAAAAAATCATATGCTCTCCCTAATATGCATAAACTAGGGAGACAGTGGGACATAAGAGGGACTCTAGACAAAGAAAGAGAAACTTTAGATGAGCAAAGAAGGTGACTTAACTGAAGGTGATGGGGGGAGGGGCGACACCCTAATGCACATGATGTACTTTCACAAACATATCAAAGTCAATCACTAAACTGAACTTGAGAAGGAGGGAGGGGGAGGAAGTGGGCCAGGGGAATTGGGAATTGGGGAAGGGTTAAATGAGAAATGTGTGCATGTATGCCTTTACCAGCTTGTGCCTAGCAAAGATGTATGATTGTAATGCACCAATAAGAAACTTTAAATAAAATAAAAATGATAATCAATGTAAAGCACATTTCAAGATGTTTTCGTATTTATTTTAATATTGTTACAGGTGCATTGCAATTATACATCATAGCAAGGTTCAAAGTGGTAGAAACATGCATGCATAGAGCACTTGCTGAAGGTCTTTTAATTTGAAAGTTGAATGAGACCTTGGAGCCCATCTGCCTCATGTTTCTTATTTATCCACTGGTGGAAATGGAAGCTGGAAGGAAACAACTTTATTTACAAAATAAGTTAGTGATAGCGTCAAGACAAGAATCTTTTGATTTTTAGTTCTGTGCTGAGGGCATTTTATTCATTGTATTGCATCATAGCACAGCCATGTGTCAATGACAGGGATATGTAATTAGATGATTTTGTCACTGTGTAAACATCACCAGAGTGTACCTAACAAACATAGCCACAACATCACTAGGCAATGTAGTCTTATGGGACCACCAATGTGTATGCAGTTGGTCAAAACATCATCACATGATATAATTCTGTACCAACACTCATAATATTAGAATATTTTCTCTACATTGTTTCAAGACTCTAGAAGACAATTTCATTTCTTGGCAAAAGACTCTCATACTTCTGAGGAAAATTTCTAATCAACCATCCCCAAGAATCCTTGGTTTCACAAAGTGAGACCATCATTACTCTCTTCCATGTGATTCCCAATTCATTAACAAGATGCCCATATTAGTCATTGTTATTCAGAGAAACATAATCAGTAGGAGAGAGATAAAAATGTGGTTGGCCTTCCTTACCTGTGGGCTCCAAATCCACAGATTCATTTTTCAATTCAACATTGAAAAATATTGGGGGGCGGGACTACATCTATGTAGATACTGAAAATGTAGGAACATTTTTCTGGTTATCTTTTCCCTTAAAGACAGTATAACAACTATTTACATACATTTGCATTATGTATTATAAGTAATCTAGTAATCTATAAAATATATAAAGCAAACGGGAGGACATGTGAAGTTATATGCAAATAGTATATGCCATTTTATATAAAGAACTTCAGCAACCTCAAATTTTTGCATCTGATGGCACCGCTGGAAACAATCCTGTGTGGATATCAAGGAATAACTGCGTGTGTGTGTGTGTGTGTGTGTGTGTGTGTGTGTGTGTGTGTGTTGTATATATATATACAATATCACCTATTGGTTGTGTTTTCTAGAGAACCTTCAGTATTCATTGTCCTTTCCTCAGGTAATATATACAAATATAAAGTACTTCATGTCTGGCTCCAAGAGGCTAAGAACCATCATGCAGAGCTCTTTAAGCCAGGCCCGAGTCTTTTCCTCTGTCAACTGATCGTAGTAAATACCCTACACAGCCATAGGTGCAGGTTGGGAGAGAGAAGGCAGTGTAGCGGCCATGAGGACCGTGGGCATTTGGGCCACTTTTTCATGTAACTTACTTGTGTACTCAGGACCTGCTCCAACCTGATCATGCATATGCCACTTCCACTTGATGATATAGTACTGCTATGCACACCCAACTTTATAACTTGGTGGGTCTCTTATTACTGAAAATGGAGTCATCAGCACATTTAAATGAAATCAGATTAGAAATTTCAATAGAACCCCAGAACCAATTCAGAAAATATTTTCAAATTCCTTTAGAATTACTCTCAGTACAAAAATTCATAAATTAGTCAGAGTTTTCTAGAGAAATAGAACCAAAAGGATATGTGTGTGTGTGATTTACTATAAATAATTGGTTCAAAAACTGGAGATTATAGGCATAGGTGTTATACACCTATAATCCCAGTACTTAGGATGCAAAGACAGGAGAATCACAGGTTTGAGACCAACCTCACATTTTAGTAAGAACCTCAGCAATTTAGCAAGACCCTGTTTTAAAATGAAAAGGAACCAGGCATGGTGGCGCATGCTTGTAACCCCAGTATTTGAGAGTCTGAGACATGAGGATAGCAGGTTTCTGGCCAGCCTCAGCAACTTAGATTCTGTTTCAAAATAAAAAATAAACTAGGATTAGGGATATAGCTCAGACTTAGATTGCTCCTGGGTTCCATACCAGTACCACAAAAAAAGAATAAATAAAATATAAAATAAAAATAAAAAAGGATTGGGGATGTAACTCAGAGGTAGAATGCAACTGGGTTCAATCCTCAGTGCCAAAATAATAATAATGATAATTGGCTCATGATTATGGAGGCTTCTTCCCAAACTCCACAGTTAGCAAGCTGGAGACCCAGGAGGGCTAGTGCTGAAGCTCCAGTCTGAGTGTGAAGGCCTGAAAACCAGAACAGATGCAGTAAATTCTAGTCTGAAAGCCAGCAGGCTCAAAACTCAAGAAGAGCCATTTCCAACTCAAGTGGGAAGGCAGGAAAGAATGATGCCCCAGCTCAAACAATCAGGCAGGAGAAGTTTCCCTTTTCTCAAGGGAGGACCAGCCTTTGTGTTCTACACAGGCCTTCAACTCATTGGATGAGACCCACCTGCATTAGGGAGGGCAATCTGCTTTATTGAGTCAACTTATTTAAATATTAATCTCATCCAGAAACATCCTCACTGACATATCCAGAATAACATTTGACCAAATAACTGGGTACCCCATGGCCTACTCAAGTAGACACATAGCATTAGCCATCTTAGGTAATAGAATTGAACCTCAGCTTTTGAAAGCCTGAAATGATCAGTTTGGTTTGGTAGTGGTGGTAAATTTAGGGCTCTAATCTTTTTGTATATATTATTAAATATTAAATAAATGTTAACACTGGCATGTTCTAGCTTATAAAATAAAAATAACTGAGAAATATGACATATTTGTAATAGAAGAAATTGCTATTACCACATTTGTTGCTTGAATTACGGGTGTTTGGAGAGGAGTTTTGCTATTGTGTAAATGTACCTAATTTGGGAGAGGACTGGTGATGCTAATAAACTATCTATGAACAGCAAAAGTACCAAGAGGAAGTAGAAAGAGGGAAGACCTGATCAACCAACTGCCAGACACAGACTGTCATTTGTGTGTTGCCTCGCTCTCTCCCTTAGACTCAGGAAGGCCACTGCCTCAGAAATTCCAGAGCTTTGGAGTACCTTCCTTAAAGTTTTCTAATTTCTCTTTCAATAGCAGAGGCTGGCCAGGGCTTGCAATACCATCAAAGCAGGAAATCCTGCCAAAGTATAACAAGGATCTTTAAGGACCCTAGCTTTTGTTGTTTTTTTTTCCCTTTGAGACTGCAGCCCCCTCTACAGCTTGGAGTTGACCAACATGATAGAGAATCACTGAGACTTACATCTGTGGGGTCATCCCTCATCCCCACAGGGGCCACAGTTCCAGAATTGAACACACTGATTGTCAGGGCACACGATTTGGGGTGTCTCACTAAGGTCATAGTGGACTAGGTCAGCGATTTGAGCTACCTACCTACCTTGGGTTTGCGCCATGCATGCCTGCATTGTGTCTATTCCTGCCAGTCAGCATTCTACTGATGTTGCTGCCTGAGTCTACAGTACCCAAGGGTAATGGGTAGGGAAGCAAATGTGGCCACAAGGTAGACACCTCACTAACCTCCTCCCCAAATCTGCACCACAGATGCTAGTGCCCATATCCACTGAAGGCCTTTCAAGATTTTTGCTCCCCAACACCAACAGTACCTTCTATTTGTTCTCTCTTGCCCCCAACAATGGCGACATCATACTCTCCTTTGTAAGTCTTAAGTCATGCTAGATGAAAGACAAATATTCCTTACATCTGAGACCATTCTTTTCAACATCCTACCTTTCTCTTACTGGTGGCAGTGTATAGGCAAGACAGAAGTGTATAGAAAATAGGAGGAAGGTCACTATAAAAAGGGATCACCTTCTAGAAATGCAATGGTTGTCACTTAAATAGTTCAAAAGCAGACATAGTTGGAAGATGTGTTGTTCTATATTTACTCTACAAGCTTTCGAAAGATAAATTTAGCGTGTTCAGAAAATATATTGCATACTCTTCATATTTCCCTACACAATCTGGGTGAGTGCTGAATTTGTGGTCATTAACAAGGAAGCCCAGTAACAACCTGTAGAGAGTCTTAGGAAGCCAGTGTTCACAGATAGCATGATGGATGATGTGAAGTCATGAGTAATGACGTCACTAGCATTAAATAAATGGCATCTGGAAACTGCAGAAGCAACAAGATCACAAATGCTTCAATGCAAACAGCCATGACATTGTAACAAGAGCCATGCTTTCCTTTTCTCCAGTCCATGTACTAAGTTAGCCTAGAACACTGCATTTCACCTAAAGAGATGATTTGTAAGAAATATTTTCTAGTCTGTGAGTCATTTCAGGCTGCCATAAGTAAATACCATTCCAAGTGCCTTGAACAACAGTAATTGATTTTCTCACAGTTCTGGAGGCTGGAAGTCTGATATCAAGATGTCAGCAGGTTGGTTTCTCCTAAAGTCCCTTGACTTACAGATGGCCACGGTCTGGCCATGTCCTCACTCTGTGCGTGCAGGCCTCTGGCATGTCTTCCTCTTCTTATAAGGATATCACTCATACAGGATTAGGACCCCACTCATGACACATTAAACCATAATCACCTTTTTTAAGGCTGTGTCTCCAAAGATAGCCATACTAAAGGTTGTCTTCAATATGAATTTTAGGGGAACACAATTTAGTCCTTATTGTTTATAATTGGAGCTGAAATTTTTTCAAAAATAGTTACAGAAAAAAAATCAGCAGAACTCAAGAGAAATGTTCATTTGGTACATTGTTTAAAATTTGGGGAAGCCGGGCGTGGTTGCGCATGCTTGTAATCCCAGCATTCGGGAGGCTGAGACCTGAGGATCTGGGTTCGCGGCCAGCCTCAGCTACCTTGTGAGGCACGCCGCAACTTACTGAGACTCGGTTTCAAAATAAAAAGAATAAAAAATAGGGCTGGGGGTATAGCTTGGAGGTAGAATGCCCCTGAGTTCAATCCCCAGTACCACAAAAAAAAAATAAAAATAAAATTTGGGGAACATATGTTTTCATATGTTTTGCATTATTTTTCAATTTAGCAGGTGTGTGTGTGTGTGTGTGTGTGTGTGTGTGTGTGTGTGACTGCTGCAAAGAAAATATTTCTCTTTTCAAATTATAAAAATCTGAAAAACAAGCCTTTAATATTAAAATGTATACTATGATTCAACTCTTTCTAATAAATAGGTATAAGTGACCTTGTTATGACACAATTACTTTAAAAATCTAACACTACTTTCTTGCTAATTAAATGTTTATTGAAGGAATGAATAGCCCTAGGAAACAATGGGTGGATGTAAAACACATTTATCCAAGTAAGTGTCACCTAGAACTACAGATCATCATGCTAAGCAAAATAAGGCAGACACAGAAAGGCAATTATCATATGTTTTCTTTCATGTATCCTAAAAGTAGTAGTGGGACTTCTGGGGAAGGGAAAGCAGCAGGAGGAAGGGGTAGAGAGGGCAGGGGAAGAGCAGGTAGTAGGGTAGTAGCATAGAAGCAGGTAAGGAGATGATTAAGTCATGATATATGCATGTACAGAAATGTACCATTTTTTTAAATCAAGTGACAAAAGGAGGCATTTTCCTGCATGAACAAAAACAAAATATGGAGTTCTATAAAAGCACCATGATCACCTGTATATGTATGTTTGAGATATATTAGTTAACCTGTCCCTACCCCTCCATTTACTGATAAATCATCTAGGTCTGAAATAATCCATTCAACTTGAAATTTGCAAATTAGTTCAACAAAAAGACTTGGCTTATTGAAATTATAAAAGCATTGTCTGTAAAAGGCTTATATTAGAATGGATCTTGAGAGCTCTGATGTTTCAGATTGCCTACTAAGTAAATGTGTTTATTTTTCAATAAATATATTACAAGAAATATTTTGAAAATATTTAAATTAAAATCATTTTATAAACCAGACATGGTGGCACATACCTATAATCCTAGAGACTCAGTAGGCTGAGGCAGGAGGATTGCAAGTTCAAGGCTAGCCTCAGCAACTTTTTGAGACCCTGCCTCAAAATAAAAAACAAAAAATAGCTGAAGATGTGGTTTAGTGGTAGAACACTCCTGAGTTTGGTCCCCAGCACCAAAAGTAAAAACTAAAGTAAGATCATAAAATATCAAAAATCTTTTTAAGGAAAACATAGCCTCATGATCTGATAAAAAAGGCAATTTAACCTGAATATTAAATTTCATGTTTAGCATGATTCTTAGAAGAAACATAAATAATTGATAAATTGGGAAAGAGAAAATATGCTTTTTATCAAAATAAGTAATTCATCTGAAGCAATCATTTACAATGAGACACACTAAATAGATCAGTAGCTTAGTAAATCTTTAGAATATATTAGAAAGTTTTATCTAAATTACCAAATGAATGAATCAAAGTTCAAATTTAAAGTGTGAGAATCTACTATAATTTAATGTAGACCACTCAAAACCTATGCTGAAAACTGATTCTATGTTGAGGCTTTCTTTCCATGAAAACCTTGTTTGCCTGCTGCAACTCCAAAAAAAAGATCACATTCAAAATAGTACTTTATTATTTATTCTTATTAATTATTATTATTTCTATTGTATATATATATATGGTGTACAGTATGATTATTTGATATGCAGTGCATAATAATCATATTGTGGTAGTTAGTATTTCTATCTCCAAAAGCACTTTAAAAATGTTTTATTAACACAAATAAAAAAGCCAGGCATAATGGTTCACACTTGTAATCCCAGTACTTGGGAGGCTGAGACAGGAGGATCGCATGTAGGCAGCCAGCCTCAGCAACTTAGTGAGGCCCTCAGAAACTTAGAGAGACCCTGTTTCAAAATAAAGAATAAGTTTTTTGGTTGAGTTTGTTGGGTTTTCTAAGTATAGTATCATGTCATCTGCAAAAAGGGATAGTTTTAGTTCTTCTTTCCCTATTTTTACCCCTTTGATTTCCTTCTCTTGCCTTATTGCCCTGGCTAGAGTATCAAGTACTATATTGAACAGAAGAGGTGATAAAGGACATCCTTGTCTTCTTCCTGTTTTTAGTGGGAACTCTTGCAGTTTCTCTCCATTTAATATGATATTGGCTGTGGGCCTATTGTATATTGCCTTTATGATGTTAAGGTACGTTCCTTGTATCCCGATTCTCTGAAGTGCTTGTAGCATGAGTGGGTGTTGAATCTTGTCAAATGCTTTTTCAGCATCAATTGAGATGATCATGTGATTTTTGTCTTTGGTTCTGTTTATGTGGTGAATTACATGTATTGTTTTTCATATGTTGAACCAGCCATGCATCCCTGGGATGAACCCGACTTGGTCATGGTATATAATTTTCTTGATGTGGTTTTGAATACGCATTGCTAGTATTTTGTTTAGCAGTTTTGCATCTAAGTTCATCAATGATATAGGCCTATAGTTTTCTTTTCTTGAGCTGTCTTTATTTGGCTTTGGAACTAATGTGATGGTGGCTTCATAGAATGTGTTTGGGAGGATCCCGTTTCTTTCTATTTCACGGAATAGCTTGAGGAATATTGGGATTAGCTCTTCTAAAAATGTTTTATAAAATTCACTTGGAAAACCATCTGGCCCTGGGCTTTTGTTTGATGGTTAAACTCTTTATTGCTGTTTCTATCTCTTTGATTGTTATTGTTGGTTTAAGTTTTCTGTATCTTCTTGACTCAGTTTAGGGAGGTTGTATGTGTCTAGAAATTGGTCAATTTCTTCTAGATTTTCCATTTTGTTGGAGTATAGTTTTTCAAAATAGTTTCTTACTATCCTCTGTATTTCCATACTGTCAGTGGTGATATCACCATTTTCATCTCTTATTTTGGCTATTTGAGTTGATTCTCTTTCTTTTGGTTAGGTTGGCCAATGGTTTATCTATCTTGTTTATTTTTTCGAGAAATCAGCTTTTGGTTTTATTGATTTTCTGTATTTTTTTTATTCTCGATTTCATTAATGTCTGCTCTGATTTTCATGGTTCCCTGTCTCCTACTGGCTTTGGGGTTAGACTGTTCAAACAAACTCAACCAAAAAACTAATAGAACTGATCAACAAATTCAGCAAAGTGTCCGGATACAAAATCAATCTTAAAAAATCAGAAGCTTTTCTGTATGCCAACCATAAATCCACCGAAAAAGAAATCCAGAAAACAATTACACTTACAATAGCACCCCAAAAAATAAAATACTTAGGGATAAACCTAACCAAGGAGGTAAAATACCTCTATAAGGAAAACTATAAAAAGTTGAAGAAAGAAATCGATGAAGACCTTAGAAGATGGAAGGATCTACCATGCTCGTGGATAGGGAGAATAAATATAATCAAAATGGCCATCCTCCCAAAGCTGATCTACAGATTCAATGCAATATCCATGAAATTACCAAGAACGCTCCTCACAGACATAGAAAAATCAGCCCTTAAATTCATTTGGAAAAACAAAAAGCCCAGGATAGCCAAAGTAGTTCTTAGCTATAAAACCATGCAGGAGGCATCACACAATACCTGACTTCAAATTCTACTACAAAGCCACAGTAATAAAAACAGCATGGTATTGGCACAAAAACAGACACACAGACCGTTGGAGCAGAATAGAAGACTCAGAAACAGACCCACAGGCTTACAGTCAACTGATTTTTGACAAAGGAGCCAAAAATACACACTGGAAAAAAGATAGCCTCTTTAACAAATGATGTTGGCAAAACTGGTTAACCATATGCAGAAAATAGAAATAAACCCCACTTTCTCACCCTGCACAAGAGTCAACTCAAGGTGGATCAAAGACCTGGAAGTTAGGCCGGAGTTCTTGCAGCTACTTGAAGAGGGCATAGGACCAACACTTCAACACATAAGCACAGGTAAAAACTGTCTCAACAAGACCTCAAAAGCACAAGCAACTCAAAGGAAGATCAATACATGGGATTGCATTAAACTGAAGAGCTTCTGCGCAGCAAAGGAAACTATCAAGAACCTCAACAGAGAGCCTACAGAGTGGGAGAAGATTTTTGCCAGCTACTCTTCAGATAGAGGTCTAATATCTAGGATATACAAAGAACTCAAGAAAATCACAGCCAAGAAAGCAAATAACCCAATCAAAAAATGGGCAAAGGATCTAAATAGACATTTCACAAAAGAAGAAACACAAATGGCCAATAAGTGTATGAGGAAATGTTCAACATGATTAGCAATCAGAGAGATGCAAATCAAAACTACCTTGAGATTTCACCTAACCCCAATCAGAATGGCAATCATAAAAAACACGGACAACAACAACTGCTGGCAAGGGTGTGGAGAAGTGGGAACCCTAATACATTGTTGGTGGGATTGCAAACTTGTGCAACCACTTTGGAAAACAGTATGGAGGATGGGAATAAACCTACCTTATGACCCAGCAATACTACTTCTCAGTATCTACCCAAAAGAATGGAACCAAACTACCAGACCGACGCATGTGTATCTATGTTTATAGCTGCACAATTTACAATAGCCAAACTATGGAAGCAGCCAAGATATCCATCTACAGATGAATGGATTACAAAACTATGGGATATGTACACAATGGAATTTTACTCAGCCATAAAGAAGAACAAAATCATGTTCTTTGCAGGGAAATGGATGCAACTGGAAAACATTATGTTAAGTGAGATTAGCCAGTCACAAAGAGTAAAGAAGCATATGATCTCCCTAATATGCGGATATTAGGGAGAAGATGGAGCATAAGAGGGTCTCCAGATGAAAAAGTAGAGACCCTCGATAAACAAAGAAGTTGATTTAACCGAAGAGGATGGACAGGGGTGGGGGGGAGGGGGGGCATCTTAAGGCACATGATGTACTTACACAATCATATCAAGATCACTCACTGAACTGAACTTGAGAGGGAGGGAGGGCCAGGGAGCGGGGTGGGAATTGGGGAAAGGGTCAGATGAGAAATGTGTGCACGTTTGTCTTTATCAATTTGTACCTAACAAAATGTATATATACAAAGCACGAATTATTACAATAAAAAAAAGAATAAAAAATTGGACTCAGAGGTAAAATGCCCCTGGGTTCCATCCCTAGTATCTCAAGAAAAAAAAATGTAGTAACACAAATAATTGTACATGTTTATAGATATAATATATATCAATACTTAATATTCACTTGACATCTGTATTAGTTATGGTTCTCCGGAGAAACAGTACCAGTGGGAAGATGAAAGAAAGAGAGAGAGAGAGAAAGAGAGAGAGAGATGGGGGGGCGCTAACTGCAAGAAATTGGTTAAGCAATCTCAAGCTCTGCAGTTGATGAGCTGGACAATCAGGGGAGCCAATGGTGTAGTTTGTCTGAAAGACAGCAGCCTTGAGACTCAAAAAGAGCTGATTTTTGCTTCTGTCTGAAAAGACCAATGATGTGGCTCTGGTAGCCAGGCAAAGGCGTTGCCACTTAACTCAATCTTTTTGTTCTATTCAGGGCTTTCACTTCCACTGATTGAGACTCGTTGGGTTTAGATATGGAATGTCCCCCCAAAAAGTTCAGTTGTTGGCAATGCAGAAATGTTCTGAGGGGGAATAACTGAATCAGGGCTCTACCCTCATCAGTAGATAAATTCACTCATGGATCAATAACTTTAATGGATTTACTATGTGGTAACTAGAGGCAGGTAGGGTGTGACTGGAGGAAGTAGATTGCTGGGGACATGGCCTTGGGGACTGTATCTGTCCCTAGTTTCTCTTTCTCCCCCTTCTTCTCTTACCTCCCCCTGACCCCACCGCCAGCTTTCTACACCATGCCCTGATGCTATGATGATTCTGCCTTGCAGTCAGCTGACCATGGACTGAACCTGTGAAATCATGAACCAAATTGAAATTTTTTCACCTCTAAATTGTTACCTGGGTCATAGCAACTAACAAACTATTACCAACATTGGAAAGAGCAATCTACTATACTTAGCCTCCTGATTCAAATGTTAATCTTATCTAAAAATACCCTCACAGAAACACCTAGAATAATGCTATTCAAACATTAGCCCAATCAAGTTGGCACATATTATTAACCATCATGTTATCTTTCCAAATAAATATAAATTACTTTTTTAATTTTTAGGGAAGAAATTAATGTTTCCCTGTTGGAATTTATAAACAAGATTTTTCGGTGTTAAAAAAGACAGAAAAAATTATCAGCTTTGCAATTCAGGGAGAGAACAGAGAAATTTATGTTTCTAAGAAAAAAGAGTTGGAAGAACAAAAGAGGAATCTTTAAACCCTATGTTAGACATCACATTTATTTTTATAGTAAAGTTCTTGATGAAAGAGGCCTATCTTGAAGGAACAAAACAAACAACTCTCTTGAAATTCTTTGTCCATAAAAAATCAAGGCCAGGAACAGCTAAAAAGTCTATGACCTTTAAAAAATACAACAGTAAATAATCCAGCTAAGAGCACGAAATCATTTTTGGAACATTATTATCAAAAGGCATTGAAGGAGCTGGTCTTTTCAATTTCAGCCCAATAATTGTCTGTTAAGAAAATTGAAAGTGTATTCTTTTTTGTCATGAGATGATATTTTTAAAATTCTACTTAAATTTTAATAGACCCCCATCTCATATCTTGTTTCAAATTTATGTATACTCTCCTAAATCTTAAATTTTAATACATTTTTCTTCTATTGACAAAGAAATAGTCAGGAGAAAGCAGTCCTTTAAAGCTAAATTGCTCTTTGTTCATATTTTATTGAGCATCTACCTCACACAGGTAGAAGAACTTGCACTCCTTGCTTCCAGATCATTCTAATTTGTAAGCACATGTGTATGCATGTGCCTGTATGCCTATGTGTATGCATGCATGTGTTTATATGTGTGTATGGATGTATATGAAAACTCACATATTTAAATAATAGCAACTTAATTAAATTTTTAAAACACTGTGTAAGACAAACGAAACACATTTATGGTCCAAATTTGGCCCTAGACTGCCACTTTCCCCACATTGGATTAAACATTCACTTTCTTCCCTAATTATGTGCACCTTTTAACTTCCTGGTAACTTGGTTTTATATAATAAAACTTTAGAGTTCTGATTGCTGTCTTCCTCTTTATTCCAAGTATTTCTATACCTCTTCATGGCTTTAAAAGGAAAGACTTTCTCAACCAGCAGTTTAATCCCTTCACTTCTTCATAGTCTCAGTTCCAGTGTCATCCATTTCTACATCATTTCAGCATCATTTCAACGGCCACATCCTGGACCTCATTCTTGGTCTGGGTTCACTTGCTAGGTTCTAATCCACCACAAACTTCCTAACTGAAACATTTCTCTCTCTGACCACAATGTTATTTCCCACTAAGATCTCTCGTAGCATCTGTTTTTTACCTTATTGAGACCACTAATCCTTAATCCAATCAAAGGAGGCCTCTCTTATCTTCAGTTTTTACTTCTTTCTCTATTTCCCGTATACTCAGTGATTCAGCACATCAACCACTCTCATGCCAGTATTGGTAACACATCTTCTGTTCTACTGCCATTGGTTTTTCCTAACTAAACGCCAATACACAATCAATCCAGTTTCTTGTCTTCTCCATATCGGCACGCAGACTGTTAGACGCTGCCAACAAAAATTACACTTATTGGCTCACTGACATCACAACACATTTTAGATCTCCAATATTGACAAAGTGCTACTTAATGCTTGACATTTTCCCCCAACTCCACTGAGGGATAAATGACGATTAAAAATTGTATGTATTTAAACTGTACAACTTCATGATTTTATATACATATATATTGTAAAATATTCACTACAATCAAGTTAATTAACATATCCATCACTTCGCATAGCTACTATCTTTGTATGTGTTGTGAATATTTAACATCTACCCTCTTAGCAAATTTCAAGTATATAAAATTGTTCACTAAAACTTTAATGGCATTGGATTTCCAGGAATTATGTATTTTGCACAACTGAAACATTGTGCCCTTTGACCAACATCTCTCTATATCTTCCTCCCCAGAACACTTCCTACCCTATTTCTGGGAATGTGACGGTTTATGGCCATACCACCCTGAATGTACCCCATCTCATCCTTAAATATGACATTTTTAGATTGCATATACATGAACTTATACAGTATTTGTGTTTCTGCATATGGTTTATTTCACCTAGCATAATTCCTTCAGGTTCATTTATTTTCTTGCAAATTACATGATTTCCTTATTTTAAAAAACTGAACAATATTCCAGGGTGAGTGTGTGTATGCATATGTGTACAGCATTTCTTTACCCATTGACACATATTTAGGTTATTTCCATATCTTAGCTATCTTGAATAATTCTGAAATGAACATAAGAATGTTAATATTTCTTTGAGATTTGGATTTCATTTCTTTGGATATATACTCAGTAGTGGGATCCCTGAATTATATGGCAATTATGTTTTTAATTTTTTGAGAAGCCTTCATGCTCTTTTCTAAGAACACATAATGGAGAAAGAATAATCTCATCAATAAAAGGTGATGGAAAAACTGGACAATCACATGAAGAAGAATGAAATTGTGTCCTTCTCTCATACCATATAAAAATCAACTTGAAATGGATTAAAGATTTAAATGCAAGACCTGTAGGGAGAAAATAGGGGGGAAGCTTCTTGACATTGGCTTGGACAATGATTGTTTGGATATTACACTAAAAGCATAAGCAACAAGAGTAAAAATAGACAAACGGAACTGCATTCAACTAAAAAGTTTGTGTACAACAAAGGAAACAATGAACCAAATGAAGAGGCAACATATGGAAAGGTAGAAAATGTTCACAAGATATGCATCTAGTAAAAGTTTGATACCCAAAATATATAAGAAAAAAAAGTAATCTAATTTAAAAATAAAAATGTGCAAGGAGCCGGGCGTGGTGGCGCACGCTTGTAATCCCAGCATTCGGGAGGCTGAGACCGGAGGATCCGGGTTCGCGGCCAGCCTCAGCTACCTAGTGAGGCACTCCGCAACTGAGTGAGACTCGGTTTCAAAATAAAGAATAAAAAATCGGGCTGGGGGTGTAGCTCAGAGGTAGAATGCCCCTGAGTTCAATCCCCAGTACCGCAAAAAAAAAAAAAAAAAAAAAAAAAATGTGCAAGGAACTTATATAAACATTTCTCAAAGAATACATACAAATCACGAATAGGTATATTTGAGAGTACTCAACATCGTTAATCATCAGGGAAGTGCAAATCAAAATCACAATGACATATGTCACACCTGCTAAGATGTCTATTGGCAAAAGATAAGAGCTAACAAATGTGTCAAAGATGTGGAGAAATGGAAACCCTGATACATTATTAGTGGGAATAAAAGTTTGACAAGCTTTTTAATGTTTTATTCTGTAATTTTTTCATTCACTCTGCGAAGCATGTATTTCATATTTCTTCACTAATTTCCAACTCCATCAACTCACTTCATCATTCAGCATGTAGTCTTCCCTCCATATATACAGAGAAAAAAGATATGCTTCAGAAGGAAATGCCCTCAATTCTTTGAAACCTGGCTATTCTTTTTTCTTTCTTCTTGACACAGAGAAAAGATGTCTACTTCCTAAATCTAATGCCTCCCCCAGTACTATGGACCTATCTCACACCTGCCTCCTTGGGGGCCTTTATTCACTGTTTATCCCCTCTCTTTTTCCTGTTAACCTTCTTTTCTCTTGTTCTGTCATTCATCCAAAGAAAACTTATATTTTATAATACAAATATATAACATAATATATTTTATAAAACTTATATAATTTTTCTCATTCACTCTGCAAACCATGTACTTCATATTTCTTCACTAAATTTCCAATTCTATCTACTACTTTCATCATTCAGCATGTATCCCTCCCTCCATACACTCAGAATTTTGCTCTCTTAAAAACAAAATGACTTAGCCAGGCGTGGTGGCGCATGTTTGTAATCCCAGCATTTGGGAGGCTGAGACCGGAGGATCCGGGTTCGCGGCCAGCCTCAGCTACCTAGTGAGGCACTCCGCAATTTAGTGAGACTCGGTTTCAAAATAAAGAATAAAAAATAGGGCTGGGGGTATAGCTCGGAGGTAGAATGCCCCTGAGTTCAATCCCCAGTTCCAAAAAAAAAAATGACTTGATCTCTCCTTCCCCAACTGCCTTCTCTCTCATTTACTTTCATTTGTTCAACAGTGAAGTACATAGTTAATAGAAGCCACAATTCTTTTAAAAATTTTTCCATTCTTTTTATGTCCACTTGTCACTTTTCATTTACTTCTCAGTTCACATATATCCAAGTTTCTACCATCAATTCACTAAAACACAGCTCAAGCTATTGGGATTAATGACCTCCATTTTGGAAAATTTCAATATAATCTGTACAGTTCTTCTCTAATTTATCTCTCTGAAGTATGTAATACTGCTATATATGCCTTCTTACATAAAATTCTGTCTTCCCTTAATATAAGCAATGCCACACATTTTAAATAGTCTTAACTGCTTTTGTTTTTCAGAGAATGGACCTCTTCTGTTCATTGCCTAAAAAATATTTTCTTAAGTCTTCCTCTTTCAGTATAAAAGCTTTCTCCCTAAATAACTTCATTTTTCCCCCCTGGTCTCAATTACCATCACTAGTTCCATTTCTTATTGAGTCTCACAAAAGTATATGCAATCATAGGAATATTTACCCACATGTATATCTCATCTGCCACTTGCACAGAAATGAACCAATGACTTCTCCCATAAATTCATTTCTTCTCTGTTTCCTATCCCTGTGAAAAGTGACAAAACCCTATGAACTAAAGCCCTTCTATGTTTCTCATTTTTAGTAAGAAGCAGCAAAATCCTGACAACTACAATGTTCCTATGTTTCCCATCACAGGAAATAGCTACAAAATTTCTTCCAGATGATCAAGCCAAAAGCGGTTTAACTCTTATTGTTCCGCATCTGGTTGATTTCACTTCCTCAAATTTTTGCAAAACTGGCACTTCCATCAGTCTTTGCTGTTATCCCATCTAAATACAAAATGCCATTACCCCCATGTACGATCACTCCAGCAGCCTCCTACGGGATCTCCTCACTGCCTGCCATCACTCTATTCTCACACTGCAGTCTGGTGACCTTTCAAAAGCATATGTCCAATTATGTCACTCTCTTGCTTAAAATCTCTCAACAGCTGGTCATGGGTCCATAAATATAATTGAAAGCCATTAAATGGCTTTAAAAAACTGAATAATTTACACAGACAAAAAGGTTTTCAATTTCAACCTCACAGGTATTTTTTAGGAGATATTTAGGTCCTAAAGTCCTATTATCTTCACCTCAAAAAGGATAATAATGCTTAATATTTCTAAAGCACTTCTATAAATAAAGCATGTTCAAATATCTTATTTTTATTCACGACTTTACAAAGGCCTTTGAAATAAGGATTGTTTTCACTGTTTTATAAGGAAGAAAATGAAAACTAAGGTTAAGTGACTTACCCAAACTCAATTATCCGCTAAGCAACATGACTGGTATTCAAGTAAAACTAAATCAATTAGTAAAAAAAGACCAATTTAAGGATCTTTTTGGAATGGAATTTCAATAAGCACATTGGTTGGAATGATGCTGAAGCCAGAGTTGTCTGCTGTTGAATTTTGATAAATGAAAGATAAACAGTAGGCAAGTAAGCAGGCAGACAGACAGTTTTTATATAGAGATCCCAGTGCAGAATAAAAATAACTTTCACAAAATAGATATTAGATATTTGGAGGGAATGTCATTCCCAGAGAGGATAGTCACTTATTTTGTCAAAGATTAAATCTAATACTAAGTTCAAGATACGCAAAAGATGCTAGAAAATATAGAGATTCAGCTAGTTCTAGTTGCAGCTTTATCTTACTTATTTCAACACTAGAGTGGACTTTCAGAGCAATAACAACAAAAAAAGTTCCTACTATACAGTGACCCAATTGCCACTAAATAAGAAGTAAAACATTTGTTGGACTGAAGTGAAGGTTGGCTGAAGGGTAACTAAATAGATAAAGAAGGAGATTCAGCATTGTTATCAGAAGATATGAGCACCAAAACAACAGCTCCACATAGGGAACTCTGCCAAGAACAAATGAATGCCCACTGCCAACACAAACTGACAGAGGGAGTCTCTGGAGTCCGTGTGAATGAAAGAAAAAGAACAGAGCCAGCTCAGGTCAACCAGGTCTAATGAAAGACCAGATAAGAGAAGTGATAGAAGTCAACCAAGTGGAAACGACTGTCTAGATAACAGCTAATGAAAGAGTCCACTGAAATTAACTATGAACAAAAGGTTGCTCTCCTAAGCCACCCTCCTAGTGATTGAAATGCAAATGCTTTCCTTGGAAGCTGTCTTCTCCAAGTATGGAAAATCCAAAATGAAAACTTTCCTATCACCCTACTTGAGACAAAAGCAACTCTGAAACTCTTTTGAGTTTAAGGAGAATTCACTTTATACTCCACTAGTTCCCTGGATTTAATGAACATTTTGAAAAGTAAAAGTCATAATGATAATTACTGCTCTTTTCCCAATAATTATGGAAAACAAACATGTAAAACAACAACAACAACAAAAAACTCCTTCCTGAAATGAAGAACCACATTACAGCTATGTAACCGTCCCCAACCAGGTTTCCTATTGAGGATAGGTACAATTCAAAGACCACCCAGTTTTGAGGGGAAGACTTTATGACTAATTTAAAATAAAAAATAAGTAAAGCTATCAAGTAAAATATATTTCATAAAGGATTTTTTTTATTTCATAGCCATTGGTATAGAGTTATTTTTATTCTGTTAAACATCTTGTCAAGAAAAGACTAGAAAACTTATTAAGCATTAATAGCTATAATAACCAAAGATTTCTTTTAAGAAAAATAATAAATAAAAATAAATTGGCTGGACACAAGTTCAAAAATCATAGAAGACATCAGGAAAAATTTCCCCAGACTAACTTAAGACACATTCTTGATCCTTCCAAGAAGACAAACTGCCTTATACCTTTAAGATAGACCAACTCAGGTTTGCAGGCATTTACCAGCTCTGAATGATCACAGAGATAGTCTTTAATTCGGCTTTCAAATTCTCTACAAACTAACCTCACCTGCAGATACCTAAGGGAATCGGGGAAGGGGTCAAATGAGAATCGTGTGCAAATATGTTGTTAACAATTTGTACTTAACAAAGATGTACGCTATATTGCACGAATTACTACAATAAAAATTAAAAAATTAAAAAAAAAAAAGAATAAACTACAAACATTAAAAAAAAAAAAAAGAAAAAGTATGCTCACCTTCCTACTCATTTACTTTGCAAAAATTTCACCAGACAGGTTACACTTGTCCAAATCTCTAAATTTGCCATCATATATGACCAGAAATTAGAAGTCTACTAAAAGCTAGTTCTCGAAAAAGTGTGTGTGAAAAGTGTCACTCTTGGATACTCTTGGGTGAGGGATAGGGTCTATAAACTTGGTATAATCTGTTATAGTACAACTGGCAAAATCTAAAATTTGCCTACCTTTGACCTCATATTTCAACTTCTGAGAATTTATTCTACATACATACTTGATAAAAGTCATATGCTTGGGTATTTGGAGCAACATCATTTTTAGTATCAAAAAATGAAAGCTAACTACCCATCAATAACAAGGATGGTTAATATTGTCCATCCATACAATGAAATTAGTGCACATTGATTGAAAAGATTGAGGTACTGCTGTATCCATTGCTAAGGAAAGCTCTCCAAGACAAACTAAATTTAAAAATTCAATATGCTATACTGTTATAGTTCCTTTCATGAACAATTTTTAAAATATATTTTCCTATGGATAAAGATATATTCATATATGCATATATTCAGTCATACAACGTTTTAAACAGCAAGAAAGTTTCAAAAGTGTTAAACCTTAGATTTAGAAAATAGAAAAGTTTTAATTTTTATCGTGCATATATTATACCATAGCACCTAAATTTTCTGACCATGTGCATATATAACATTTCCTAAAGTTTCTACAAGATTTATCCTCAGAGCTGGGATTTGAGACTCGTTTGAATTGTTTCATTTTATTTTTCCCCTGATAAGGTATTTTTTAACAGTAGGAACTGTGAAGTATAAAAGGGTCATATTAACCATGATAAGGTTTCCGTTGCTCACAAGGAAGCATAAACAAATGTTTATAACTAACCCATATCATATCCATAGCAATGGCTCATGTGATCTTATATTCTTTCTCCCTCCAGAATAATCATGTTCAATGAGGCACTAGTGTTTAATTAAGTATAATTTTCAAAAGCTGGATCAGGTCCCACTAGACTTATAAATGCAATGTACTTAGTACTATAAAGTTTTCTAATAATACACATCCATAAGGTAAAAGACCTTTTATAGCAGGGTATTAGGTTAGCTAGGATCCAATTTATGAAAAAAACTCCTGTATATTCTCTTTGGTAAGCAGTAATGCATTTCAATTCCATCCTGACACAAAATCTCTCATGTTCCTTTATGTTCTTTTAAATAAGTTGCATAAAACATTAATAAAAGTACTCTCCTAGGTCTCTATTCAAATGTTCCTTGATTTGTAGATTTCATTAACAAAAATCAAGAAATTTTTCTTTTGCTGGTAATATAGAGTGGGACAAAGCTGTTAACACTTGCTTTATAAAAACTTGCATAATGGCATGTAAAAACTATTTTGTTTAGGGTCTTTGTCAAAGTTGGAGATGGTCTCTTTCCAGGGCTAGGCTTACTTTGATTATTTTTAATAAGCAATCGATGGACATTTCTGCACAACAAAAGACAAAAAACAAAGAAATATCCTATTCTTCCCCTGACTCGTTCCCCTAGGGTAATGCTTTAAAAACTTCAATTGTGATATATCTCATATTGTGTTCCAGCCCTCTGCTGAAGAGAGAAAATGCAGAGCAATTAAGACACTTCCAGTCTCAACCCCAAGTTGGCATAGCCTCTTGGTATTGAGGGGATGGCACACAGAGGACCTCTGCAGGCTAAACTGCATTTGGTACAACCAAGGGACATGTTCAAAGGCAAGAAATATTCTGCTCACTCTGTTGCACACTTTGGAGCAGAAGCAGGAATGATGGTAAAACCCAGTCATTACTCATTTCCTCACGGAAGCAGGTTCAGGGGGTAAGTCTCCATGTTTTCCACCAGCAATAATAAACAGCAATCAAGCCTGATTTCCCAGAGAGCATTTCTTGAAGAAATTTTACAAGCATTGCATTTTCTATTTATTATAATAAATGTCATTTCCTAGGGAAAGTGCACACTGATAATAGTTTAATTGTGAGACTTGCTTATGGACAATAAATATTTGTTCGCAGAACACTGCTTGCTCCCAATGTGGCTAAATTTGGGCAGATTTTAAGCCAATATAGGTCAATTTGAGAATGGGTCTCTCAATGGCTAAATAGAACCACTAAAGAGAAACTTCCTGTTTCTACCTGAACAAAAATTCAAGTCTTCACACATCTACTTACACGTGCTCCATGTAGCCTCCAGGCAAAAAAGCGACATGTTAAAGAAAAGTTTCAACTATAGAACCATATGTTCAATGGAAAGCAATTTCTTTATTTTGAAGAACAGAGAAATTATGATTTCTCTGTTCAAGAGAATTTTATAGATTTCAGGGAATCTGTGCCTTAATAATATATAATAATGCTTCTAATTAAGATACATATCATTTATCAGCATTGTGTACCTGATAAGTATTTAGGCACACAAGCTCTCTACAGGCAGGGTACTTTGTATATATTTTTAAAAAAAGCTCTGTGACCCTACCTCTTACATAATATGAACTCTATAGTCTATTTTGTTTATTCAAAAACATTCTATCTCAGGAAATCACCATAAGAGTAAGATATATACTATAGTATTTCGTTGTGGAAATACAGCCTCAGAAAGATTGAGTTTTAGAATCACATAATAGATTCAAAATTTGAATTGGGCTTTCTGTGTCTGAATTCTGTAGCTTTCTACAATACCTTATTTGCATGCAATTTAATGAGGTATTATATTAGAAATATTATGTCTGATATACTCAATGGATATATGTATATAAAATTGAGCTATAGTGTACAATTCCTATCTTCAACTAGCATACTTATGCATACTAGTCAGCTAGTTAACATATATTGAAGACCTACTATATGCCAAACATTATTTGAGGCTACAGCAGTGGAGATGAAGAATCCTTCCTCTTACTAAGCTGATATTCTAGGAAGACAGTAACAAAGAATATGAACACAAGAAGACAATTTCAGGTACTGGTAATTGCTAAGAATATTTATTAGTACACTGTTACAGAAGGGGGCGTTTAAGATAGTATGATCAGGGAAGGCCTCTCTAAAGAAATGGCATTTGAGTTGGTGTCTGAAGAGAAGGAATTAAGCATGTTCAGATCTGGGTGGGATAGCAATACAAGCAGAAGGATAACAAATGTCAAGGTTCTTATTTGAATTCTTCAGTAGAAAGAGATTCAAAGTAACTGGGGCCTAGTGATAAAGTGGAGAGTATAAAGAGGAGATTGGAGAGATGGACAGGGGCTAGATTACAGAGTGCCTAAAACTGTAGCTTAAAAAGAAAATCTTTGTTTCTTACACATGTCATATTCTAGAAGTAAATGACTGGGATGGGCATTTGCTCCTTAGACCCAATGAAGAACCCACTCTCTTTTCATCTTATAGGATCTATAACAGCCTCCAACTTTGCCACACAACAGGAAAGAAGACAAGAGAAAGGAGGTTTTATGGATTTGACCTGGCAGTAGTGCTTTCTGCTTCTACTTTCATTCCTTTGCCCCAAATCAGTTCATCTCTTCAAGGTAGGGGTGAGGGGGATGGGAATGCTTAGGTGTTTGCCCAAAAGAAGAAAAGAGAGAGGGGAGAGAGAGAGAGAGAGAGAGAGAGAGAGAGAGAGAGAGAGAGAGAGAGAGAGAGAGAGAGAGAGAGAGA
>PVLC010016790.1:0-12301 GCA_004027655.1 Graphiurus murinus
ATTCTTTTTTTTTTTTTTTTTTTTTTTGTGGTACTGGGGATTGAACTCAGAGGCATTCTACCTCCGAGCTATACCCCCAGCCCTATTTTTTATTCTTTATTTTGAAACAGGGTCTCACTAAGTTGCGGAGTGCCTCACTAGGTAGCTGAGGCTGGCCGCGAACCCGGATCCTCCGGTTTCAGCCTCCTGAATGCTGGGATTACAAGCGTGCGCCACCACGCCCGGCTCGACTCAAGCAATTCTTGAATGCTGGGGGGCAGGAAGTTCTTAGAGTTCAGCAAAACTATAAGCTCCACCAGGGCATAAAGCCCATCTTATACTTCGTTTATTTTTTGTCCCAGTGCTCAACACCATTCTGGGCTTAGAGTCAGTACTCAATAAAAACTAGATGGATTTTTCTTCTATTTTTTTTCAAAGAGAAGGACAATCTGGACAAAGTCCAAAAGGAACCACAGGAATGATCAAAGGGATGAATAAAAGGTCCTAGTGGAAAGGTTAAAATGAAATGAGGCTGTTTAGCTTGGAGAAAAGGCAACTGAAGAATTAAGGAGTAACTTGGAATAACAACACTTGAGCTGGAAGAAATCTAAGAGATCTTCTAGTCCAACCTTTTCACTTCCCAGATGAGGAAACTAAAATCAATAGAGGTTGCAACTTGGTGAAGGTAGTTTTAGGACAAACTTTAAGTTTCGCTTTATACAATGAGAAGAAAACTTACCCAAGTAATAGGAACATAAATAGCAGTTATGAAGATCTCCTATATGCCCAGTACCTATATGTTTTATGTCTTACTCATGCTATCTTACAGCAACCTTATTAGGTAGATACCATTTCTTCAAAGATGTCAAGTTTATTAGGAAGCAGAACATATATTTAAGCTATGTTTTGTTCCCTATATCAAGCTGCCTTCAAAAATCTTAGTAGAGCCAGATGTGGTGGTCATGTCTGTACTTGGGAGGCTAAGACAGAAGGATCGCAAGTTACAGACCAGCCTCGGCAAGGCGTGAGATTCTCAGCAACCTAGTGTGACCCTGTTTCAAAACAAAAAATAAAAAGGGGTAGGAGTATAGCTCAGAGGTAGAATGTCCCTGGGTTCAATCCCCAGTATCACACACACACACACACACACACACACACACACACACACACACAAAAACTTAGAAGAGTTCAATGACACAACTTCAGGCACTTTTAGCACCCAGATATTGGTTTCTAAAACCATTCTAAAGATGGGCGTGGTGTGGCACACTTGTAATCCCAGTACTTGTGAGGCTGAGACAGGAGGATGGCCGTTTCGAGAACAGCCTCAGCAAGTAGTGAGACTCATCAACCTAGCGAGATCCTGTTTCAAAAATAAAAATAAATAGGTCTGGGGGTTTGGCTCATAGGTAGAATGCCCCTGGTTTCTTCAATTTCCCCAGTACCACCAAAAAAAAAAAAAAAAAAAAACCATTCTCCATTAAAGGAACCAGTGGTCCTTGGAGAGTAAAGAAAATACAACATAAACATAAAGCATCTTGTGGTGCCAGAAAATTGGGGAGAATTTTTTTTTTTTTTTTTTTTTTTTTTTTTGCAGTACTGGGGATTCAACTCAGGGGCATTCTATCTCCAAGCTACACCCCCAGACCTATTTTTTATTCTTTATTTTGAAAGAGGGTCTCACTAAGTTGCGGAGGGCCTCACTAGGTACTGAGGCTGGCCGAGAACCCAGATCCTCCAGCCTCAGCCTCCCAAATGCTGGGATTACAAGCGTGCGCCACCACGCCCGACTAGGGAGAATTTTTAAATGATGGGGGCAGCCAGGCGTGGCAGTGCATACTTGTAATCCCAGTACTTGGGAGGCTGAGACCGGAGCATCGCAGGTTCACAGTCAACTTCAGCTACTTAGTGAGGCCCTCTGCAACTTAGTGAGAGCCTGTTTCAAAATAAAGACTAAAAAATAGGGCTAGGGGTATAGCTCAGAGGTAGAATGCCCCTGGGTTCAATCCCCAGGGCAACTGAAAATAAATAAACAAACAAACAAACAAATATATAAACTGATGGGGTCATGCAGAAAGGAAGCCGAAGTAGTTCCCAATAACCAAAACCACAACCATCTGATCAACAGAATAACTAATTAGAAAATAGATTATAGAGCCGGGCATGGTGGCGCACACTTGTAATCCCAGCATTAGGGAGGCTGAGACCGGAGGATCCGGGTTCGCGGCCAGCCTCAGCTACCTAGTGAGGCACTCCGCAACTTAGTGAGACCCTGTTTCAAAATAAAGAATAAAAAACAGGGCTGGGGGTATAGCTCGGAGGTAGAATGCCCCTGAGTTCAATCCCCAGTACCACAAAAGAAAATAGATTATAACTCACAGAAAAATAAATATCCGAGCCGGGCGTGGTGGCGCACGCTTGTAATCCCAGCATTTGGGAGGCTGAGACCAGAGGATCCAGGTTCGCGGCCAGCCTCAGCTACCTAGTGAGGCACTCCGCAACTTAGTGAGACCGGGTTTCAAAATAAAGAATAAAAAAATAGGACTGGGGGTATAGCTCGAAGGTAGAATGCCCCTGGGTTTAATCCCCAGTACCGCAAAAATAAATAAATAAGTAAGTAAGTAAATAAATAAATAACCATGAGCTCATACTGACATAAATAAATGAGTAAATATACAAGTAGGGAAGAAGTAACAGCTCTCTTCCTTATAGAGGAACTCTAGTTAACAAAAGTAGAAATTCCAGTACTTAGGAGGCTGAAACAAGAGGATCATAGGTTCGAGGTCAGCCTCAGCTGATGAAGCTCTCAGCAACTTAGTAAGGCCCTGTTTCCAAATAAGAAATAATAAATAGGGCTGGGGTGTAGTTCAGAATTAGAATGTTCCTGGGTTCAATTCTCAGTACCATAAAGAAAAAAAAAAAAAAGGAGAGGAGGATGGATGTGTGGCTTAAAGGTAGAATGCGTCTGCATTCAAAGAAAGAAGGAAGGAGGGAGAAAATTATCAATAGGCAAACATCATAGTAATATAATAATAACTGTTGCAATCAGAAATCCTTGAAAGAATTATCATATATAGCTGGTATCAGTGGTACCTGCCTATAATTCCAGCTATCGTGAGGCTGAGGCAGGAGCATCACAATTCTGGGTATACATCCAAAAGAATTCAAAGCAGAATCTGAAGAGATATCTGCATAGCCACATTCACTAGGAGGCAGAAGCAACCCAAATGGATAAAGAAAATGTGGTATATACACAACAAAATAGTATATAGGCTGTAAGCCAGGCATGGTGGTACACGCTTGTAATCCCAGTACTTGGGAGGCTAAAACAGGAGCGTCTGGATTCCTGGCCAGCCTAAGCTACTTAGCCTTCTGCAACTTAGTAATATCCTGTTTCAAAATAAAGAATAAAAAAATAGGGTTGGAGGTGTAGCTCGGAGGTAGAATGCCCCAGTACTGCAAACAAAAAAACAAAAAAAAAATGTGCTTTAAAAAGAAAAAATAAAAGCCGGGCGTGGTGGCGCACGCTTGTAATCCCAGCATTCAGGAGGCTGAGACCGGAGGATGTGGGTTCGTGGCCAGCCTCAGCTACCTAGTGAGGCACTCTGCAACTTAGTGAGACTCGGTTTCAAAATAAAGAATAAAAAATAGGGCTGGGGGTATAGCTCGAAGGTAGAATGCCCCTGAGTTCAACCCCCAGTACCGCAAAAAAAAAAAAAAAAGAAAAAATAAGTCTTGTCACATGCTACCACATGGATAAACCTTGAAGACACTATACTAAATAAAATAATGATTCCACCTATATGAGATGGCTAAAATTATCAAATTCCATATTAAAAATAAGAAAAAATAAGCATGCCTGTAATCTCAATACTTGGGAGGCTGAGACAGAAGGATCACAGGTGTGTGTGTGAGGGGGAGTGTACAGGGGACAAAACCCAGGGGCATTCTACCTCCGAGCTGTACCCCCAGCCCTTTCTATGTTTTAGGCTATCGCAAATCTGCGAACCTCCTGTCTTAGCCTTCTAAATCCTGGGATTACAGTCATATACCACAAAATTTGGCTAGGATGGTAGGTTCAAGGCCAGCCTTGACAACTTAGTGAGACCTCAGCAACTTAGCGAGACCCTGTTTCAAAATAAAATTGGGGTGTAGCTCAGAGGTAGAATATACCTGAGTTCAATCCCCAGTACAAAAAAAAGGAAAAACTATATGCTAAAAAATGGTAAGAAAATTAAAGCCTTTAGCTGGGCACAGGCCTGTAATCCCAGTCCTTGGGAGACTGAGACAGGAGGACCGCAGGATCGCTGGCCTCAGCAACTGAGTGAGGCCTTCTGCAACTTAGTGAGTGAGACCCTGTTTCAAAATAAAAAAATAAAACAGGGGGTATAGCTCAGAGGTTGAATGTCCCTGGGTTCAAGCCCCAATACCACAAATAAATGAATGAATGAATAAATAAATATATAAATAAACCGGTGTGGTTGGCATATGCTTGTAATCCCAACATTTGGGAGGCTGAGACTGGAGGATCAGGGTTCGCAGCCAGCCTCAGCCGATTAGTGAGGCCCTCTACAACTTAGTGAGACCCTGTTTCAAAATAAAGAATAAAAAAATAGGGCTGGGGCTGTAGCTCGGAGGTAGAATGCCCCCAGGTTCCATCCCGAGTACCGCAAATATATATATATATACACACACAACACACATATATAGGTGCATATATATATATATGTATGTATGTATATATAAATAAATAGATAAAGCTTGAGGGATAATTTTAATAACAAAGGCTATCTAAACAACATGCGTAATGTCTGCTCTAATAAGTGAAAAGGTACCAGAATATAAAATTCTGTGAATATTTGTTAAAGTACTTAAGAAGGAAAAAAAATATCAGGCATGATGGTGCATGCCTATAATCCCAGTACTTGAAAGGCTGAGAGAAGAGGACTGCAGGGTCATGACCAGCCTCAGCAACTCAGCAAGATGCTCAGCAACCTGTTTCAAAAAATACAAAAGATTAAGAAAAGGGCTGGGGTATGGCTTAGAGGTAGTATGCCCCTGGGTTCAATCCCCAGTACCACACCAAAAAAAAAAAGAAAGAGAGAGAGGAGAGAAATTAGTATATACACACATACCTAAGGGCTAGAAAGGAACCGACAGAGATGAAAACATTGATGTTTTCAGATTTGAAATCATAGGTGATTTTTATTTCCTTTATTAAAAGTATTTGTACGATTAACAGAAATCAGGAGAAATAAAACACTTCACAGAGGGTCCACGGTTAACTACATTATAATGAATCAACAGTAAACTAAGGTCTCAAATAATTGTTTCTTGGATTTTGTGCTCGTAATAGGAAAAAGAGAAAGAAGCATTTCTCACCCCAAATAAAAGTAGCACAAAGTAGCTTCGAAAAGAAAACTGAAAAAAGTTAACTCTGAAATGAATATCTGGAAAAATTCCCTAACAGTAAAAATCATCAGACTGTAACATGGTATCCAAGGCTAAGTTCCATTGCTGGGGTATTTAGAAGCAACGCCCTAGACACCATACTGTAGGAATCAGTCCTGAGCTGGCACCATAGAGACCCAGAGTGGTCTCATGAGGTTTTTCCATCACACAATCTGGTTGGCTAATCTATAAATACATGACATTTGCACATAAACACTAAGGTTTTCACACCAAGCAAAGGAACAACAAACCATACCTGGGAAGTGCCAGACAGAGTCCTGCCCCACTGTCCTTGGGTAGGAGACACTGGTACAAATCGGCTGCATACTGGAACCCACTGGTAGATGCTAGTCTGGTTCCTCTAAAGAAAGAAAAACATTGTCAGGAATCTATATCTATATATAGAAGCCTGTGACGTTGTGATATAATAAGAAATCAGTATATGGTCTTCATCTCTAGTTCTTGGCCCAGAGCTGCTAAACCCCTTGGAATTTCTGAGTAATCAGAGTGTTTTGTTATTCATAATAAGCCCCTTTCAACCTTACCTAAATTTACACTAATGAGGTGACTCTTGGAAGATGAGGGGCTGGTTGCTAGAGGAACCAAGCATGTAAAGAGAAGTTTGGAATTTTCACCTCAACATTTATTAAACTTCGAAATCACCATCGAGTGACCTAGGTATATTATTACCTCACTTACACAGGTAAAGAAACTAAGATATGTATAGGATAAGCAACTTCCCAATGTCACTATAGTTAATAAATAGCAGGTCTAGGATTGGAACCCAGGCAGCCCAACTCCAGAACCCATGCTCATTTATGGAATGAAAGGGTAAAGGTCCTTTCAGCTTTAACACTAGCCATTGGTAGAGTCTTAAACCAATTAAAACACCATATTGTAGAAAGAGCTATAGAGCTGGAGTAAGAAAGCACTAAGTTGACTCCTGGTTTCTCCATTCATAAACTACACATTAATTAACAACTTCTGTGAGACTTGGTTTTCTCTCCTATAAGACAAATATTAAATCCCTACTTGTCACGATTACAAAAATTAACAAAGCCGGGCGTGGTGGTGCACACTTGTAATCCCAGCATTCGGGAGGCTGAGACTGGAGGATCCAGGTTTGCGACCAGCCTCAGCTACCTAGTGAGGCCCTCCGCAACCTAGTGAGACCCTGTTTCAAAATAAAGAATAAAAAATAGGGCTAGGGGTGTAGCTCGGAGGTAGAATGCCCCTGAGTTCAATCCAGTACCGCAAAAAAAAAAAAAGTCTCAAAATTCTAAAATTGTGTAACTGTTTCTAACAGGCCGCTCCTGGCACTTTATATTTCAAATGAAAAATAGAGCTAAAAACATTTTATTTCAGCTAAGGTTTGATCTGCTGGAATGGATTCCAACTGAGAGACAGTTACTAGTGTTTTGTTTTATTAACAATGACATATTTACCAGAATCATTTGATCATATCAGGTGTTCCTTTCCTTAAAATGTAAATATGGGTCAATATAAAAATTCTGCAGAGTCAAGGCCAAAGGGGGTAGGGAAAGCAAGAGGAAATTACATGTAGAAACAACACAAACTTTCAGAAAATTTTCTGAAGAATTTCATCATGTTATTTCCAATGTCAACAAAATTTTTCTCTGTAACTGGTTCTACTTCGTCTTAGGCCAATACTTTAAATCAGTTCTTATTAGAAGAAAGGAGCATCCACTCTGTTCTTTCTTCCTCTAATCCCACGGTTCTTGGATGAAACTACTGATGTAGCAGAAAGAATGTTTGAAGTCTGAGCCTGCCACTAAATAGCTGTGCGACTCTAAACTCAACAATCTGGGCTTCTATTTTTCCTTAAAATCAGTGGGAATAATAAAAGCTACCTCACATGAGTGTTCCAAGGAACATTTGTAAAAGCACTTTGATAATAGAAAAATACACATAAGAGCCAAGCTTAGTGGCACACGCTTGTAATCCCAGTACCTGGGAGGCTGAGACTGGAGGATCCGGGTTTGCGGCCAGCCTCAGCTACCTAGTGAGACCCTCCACAACTTAGTGAGACCCTATTTGAAAAATAAAGAATAAAAAATAGGACTGGGGGTGTAGCCCGGAGGTAGAATGCCCCTGGGTTCAATCCCCAGTACCACCAAAAAAAAAAAAGAAAAGAAAAAGAAAAATACACATAAGACATCATTATCAGCATGAACAATATTTACTGAATTATGTAAGCTTCTCTTTACCCAACAAACTGTTATAACAGCAAGAATCATTTCCTAAAATACTGGTTTTAGCTGGGCATGGTGACACACACCTGTAATCCCAGTAAGTCAGGAGACTGAGACAGGAGGATCACAAGTTCAAGGCCAGCCTTGGTGACTTAGCAAGAACCTGTCTCAAAACAAAAAATAAAAGGCCTAGAGGATGTACCTCAGTGATAGAGCACCACTGGGGTCAATTCCCAGAACACCAAAACAAAACAAAATAAAAACTGCATGTTTTGTTTTTTGGTACTGAGGATTGAACCCAGGAGTGAATTCTACTTCCAAGCTATACCCCAACCCTATGTATATATGTATGTATATATGTATGTACTTAATTTATTTTGGCACTGGGATTGAACCCAGAGGTATTCAACCTCTGAGTTTTTTTTTTTTTTTTGAAACAGGTCTCACCACCACACCCAGCTAAAAATTGCTTTTAACTTGGCATAATGAATCACTACTCTTAGAGGAAATACACTGTTAGGCCCCTGAAAGCCTCTGGTCACAACATTTTCATCAACCAACCAATATATAACCTTGTTTTATGTGTGCTTCTGATGAAATATACCCTGTTTAATATCCATCAACATTGATCTCACTCCTAAACAAAACTTATGTAACACATCTAAGCATCTAAGGAACATCACCTCCTTTTTTTTTTTTTTTTTTGCTGTACTGGGGATTGAACTCAGGGGCATTCTACCTCTGAGCTATACTCCCAGCCCTATTTTTTATTCTTTTATTTTGAAACAGGGTCTCACTAAGTTGTGGAGTGCCTCACTAGGTAGCTGAGGCTGGCAGCGAACCCGGATCCTCCGATCTCAGCCTCCCAAATGCTGGGATTACAAGCGTGCGCCACCATGCCCGACTTACATCACAGCCTTCTTGCACTTAGCCATGCTAGACAGCACTTCAGCACTAAATTTGGTGACCATTTTAAAGAAGGAAATCAAGCTGGGTGTGGTAGCACATACTTGTCAGCCCAGTACTTGGGAGGGTGAGACAGCAGGATCACAGGTTCACGGCCAGCCTCAGCTACTTAGTGAGGCCCTCTGCAACTTAGTGAGATCCTGTTTCAAAATAAAGAATAAAAAGGGCTGGGGGAGCCGGGCGTGGTGGCGCACGCTTGTAATCCCAGCATTCGGGAGGCTGAGACCAGAGGATCTGGGTTCGCAGCCAGCCTCAGCTACCTAGTGAGGCACTCCACAACTTAGTGAGACTTGGTTTCAAAATAAAGAATAAAAAATAGGGCTGGGGCTGTAGCTCGGAGGTAGAATGCCCCTGAGTTCAATCCCCAGTACCGCAAAAAAAAAAAAAAAAAAAAAAGGGCTGGGGGTGTAGCTTGGAGGTAGAATGCCCCTGGGTTTAATCTCCAGTCCCTCCCCCCCCAAAAAACAAGTAAATCTCCAACAAAAGCACAAACATAAAAAAATATGCTACTAAATAGATGATGAAAAGTATTCTTATTTACAGTATGAAAGCTTAAACAAGAAGGCAGAGTGCTGCTTTGGTCAACCTAGCTATGAATGTGTATATTGGTGGCTCAAATACCTTACCCCTTTGCATGTCCACTAATAACTGAAAATGCTGTGAGTTGTTGATTTGGGGGGTTACAAATGTGCAGGTTACAATGTGACATGCTACAAAAGGATACTTCCCTCAAGCCTGGCATGGTGGCCTATGTTTGTAATCTCAGTACTTGGGAGGACTGCAGGTTGGAGAGCAGCCTTGGCAACTTAGTGAGACCCTGTTTCAAAATAAATAAAAAATAGGACTAGGGGTGTAGCTCAGAGGTAGAATGCCCCTGGGTTCAATCTCTAGTACCACAAAAATAAAAAATAAAAAATAAAAATAAAAAAAATAAAGGGCTGAGGATGTAGCTCAGAGGTAGAATGCCCCTGGGTTCAATACCCAGGGACCAAAAAAAAAAAAGGATACTCCAGTCAGAAAAAACAGAATGTCCCTTTTTTTTTTTTTTTTTTTTTTTTTTTTGAGATACTAAGGATTGAACTCAGAGATGTTCAAACTCTGAGCTGGATTTTTTTTTGTGTGTGTGTGGTACTGGGGATTGAACTCAGGGGTATTCTACCTCTGAGCTATATCCCCAGCCCTATTTTTTATTCTTTATTTTGAAACAGGGTCTCACTAAGTTGCAGAGTGCCTCACTAGGTAGCTGAGGCTGGCCATGAACCTGGATCCTCCGGTCTCAGCCTCCCAAATGCTAGGATTACAAGCGTGCGCCACCACGCCCAGCTCTATTTTTTTTTTTTTTTAAATAGGGTTTCACTAAGTTGCTGAAGACCTTGCTAAGTTGCTAAGACTGGTCTCAAACTTGCAATCATCCTGTCTCAGCCTTCCAAGTAGTGAGATTACAAGCATGCGCCACCACATCTAGCTCAAACATTCTTTCAAACATGATGGAGAAAAAAAAAACCATGATGGAAACTTGGAGATTGAAGCTTCGGATGTAGCTCAGTGGCAGAGTGCATGCTTCACATGTAAAGGCCCTGGGTTCCATCTCCAGCACACATGCCCACACACGCACATAACTGAATACATTGCCCCCTCCCACTTCACTGAGGATGTCCAATTTGAGCTTTCAAAAGACTGGCGATGTACTGGAAAGATTTGAGCAAATCGGTAAGTACATACAGGGTGAAGGGGTAAAGTTTCTACATGAGAAAGGAGTTAACAAGCCAGGCGTGGTGGCGCACGCTTGTGCTTGTAATCCCAGCATTCGGGAGGCTGAGACCGGAGGATCCGGGTTCGTGGCCAGCCTCAGCTACCAAGTGAGGCATTCCGCAACTTAGTGAGACTCGGTTTCAAAATAAAGAATTAAAAAATAGGGCTGGGGGTATAGCTCGGAGGTAGAATGCCCCTGAGTTCAATCCCCAGTACCGCAAAAAAAAAAAAAAAAAAGAAAGGAGTTAACAAATGTGGCAAGGGAAACGGGTAGAATGAAACTTGTGATACTGGATTTAGAGTAATTGGTGTATTTAATATGTAGATCTATAAAGAAATAGATATATGTATGTTAATGTATATAGAGAGATGCACATATTTCCTACTCATATCCTGGAAGCAATGACACTCCACCCCAGTAGCAATGAGTGCATGTAGTATCCAGATTTGTTTTTGTATATGTGTTACTGGGAATTGAACCCAGGGGTGTTCTACCTCTGAGCTACACCCCCTGCCCTTTTTAATTTTTTCTTGCTAGGTTTCTGAGAGTCTTTCTACTTGCTGAAGCTGTCCTCAAACCTGTGATCCTCTTGACTCAGCCTCCTAAGTACTAGGATTACAGGTGTGCACCATCACACCCAACTCAGATTTGTTTTGTGTGTGTGTGTGTGTGTGTGTGTGTGTGTGTGTGTTACCAGAGATTGAACCCAGGGGCATTCTACCTCTGAACTACACCCCCATCCCTATTTTTAATTCTTTATTTTGAAACAGGGTCTCACTCAGTTGCAGAGGGCCTCACTATGTAGCTGAGGCTGGCCATGAACCTGCAATCCTCTGGTCTCAGCCTCCCAAGTACTGGGATTACAAGTGTGTGCCCCCACACCCGGCATCAGATTTGGTTTCTAAATAGCAATATCCACTAAAAGGAACTAGTCTCTAGGGAAAACTTGATTCGAGAATGGAATTGATGCTCCTCCAGGCCTTTTTCTCAAAGAATTAGCATTATTTGACAGCCTCACCATCCCTTCCCCTTTAATCACCTTCCCTTAGAATAGACCTTGATCACTTCTAGGATTACATAAGTAGCTTCTGACTAACCTTGAGGACTCTAATCTTAGCCCCTCTGATTTACCCATAACAACTGCAGGAATCTATCTATTATAACAAAAATCTAGTAGTGAAAATACAAGTAATTACAATACAAGTAATCTTCAAAATAATTTTTTTTTTTTTTTTTTTTTTTTGCAGTACTGAGGACTGAACTCAGGGGCATTCTACCTCTGAGCTACATCCCAACCCTATTTTTTATTCTTTTTTTTTTGAAACAGGGTCTCACAAAGTTGCGGAGGGCCTCACTAGGTAGCTGAGGCTGGCCGCAAACCCGGATCCTCCGATCTCAGCCTCCCAAATGCTGGGATTACAAGCATGCGCCACCACGCCCGGCTCAAAATAATTTTTTTTAATTCAGTTATGAAAGGAAAAAAGAAACACAAATGTTCCCATGATCAGTGGTGCTTGTAGGGAATGGGGAGAAAGAGGAGAAAATAACTGCTAAGGGGCAGAGAGAAACTTTTGGGAGATGGATATATTCATTATTTTTAGTGTAGTGACAGTTTTTCAGGGGTATATCTGTACCAAAATTTACCAAACTGTACAATTAAATAGTGCAATTTATTATATGCCAGTTATTCTTCAATATAAAGAAAAAGTAAATTTTAAAAAAAGCCAGGAAGATCACAGGTTTGAGGCCAGCCTCAGCTACTTAGTGAGGCCCTCTGTAACTTAGTGAGACCCTGTTTCAAAATAAAGAATAAAAAATAGCCGAGCGTGGTGGCGCACGCTTGTAATCCCAGCATTTGGGAGGCTGAGACCGGAGGATCCGGGTTCGTGGCCAGCCTCAGCTACCTAGTGAGGTACTCCGCAACTTAGTGAGACTCAGT
>PVLC010016790.1:12401-35007 GCA_004027655.1 Graphiurus murinus
CAAAAAAAAAAAAAAAAAAAAAAAAAAAAAAATCCTTCTAAAAATAAACCGACAGCCGGGTGTGGTGGTGCACGCTTGTAATCCCAGCATTCGGGAGGCTGAGACCAGAGGATCCGGGTTCGAGGCCAGCCTCAGCTACCTAATGAGGTACTCTGCAACTTAGTGAGACTCGGTTTCAAAATAAAGAATAAAAAAATAGGGTTGGGGGTATAGCTCAGAGGTAGAATGCCCCTGAGTTCAATCCCCTGTACTAAAAAAAAAATTAAAAAAAATAAATAAATAAACCGACAGATGGGCATGGTGGCACATGCCTGTAATCCCAGTACTGGAGGTTGAGAAAAGAGGATCACAACTTCATGGCCAGCCTAAGCAACTTAGTAAGGCCTTCTGAAACTTAGAGAGACTGTTTCAAACTAATAAAATAGGGCTGGAGTTACAGATCAAAGGTAGACTGCCCCTAGGTTTAATCCCCAGCATCAAACCAACCAACCAACCAAACTATCCTTGCTTAAAATACTTAAAAGTCTCCCCTCTACCTTCAAGATAAACTTCCAATTCCTAATCCCCTAACCATAATACTCTTTTTTTTAACCATTTCCCCATGAGTGCCAGAGTCCAGTCAAATGGATTTACTTACAGCTCCCTGATTCTCTAGCATTATTATAATAAACTAGTTCTTCTTTCCTATTCTTTATCCCCATATCTCTAATGCATCTCTCTCCTTATCTTCAAGTTCTTCTCTACTCTGTTCCTATATCCCTACCTATATCTGGTATAGGCTTCTATTACAGCTTCCTAAGTATTGTATTAGTGGTTTTCTATCTCTTCTACTAGATTATAAACTTGAGTAAGGTTTGTATTTTTTCTTTTGTGTGTGTGCATGGCAGGGGGGGAACTTGGGACTAAACCCAGGGAGGGTTATATCTTTGAGCTACACTCTCAACCCTATTTTATTTTTATTTATGTATTTATGTATTTATTTAGCGGTACTAAGGATTGGACCCAGGGGTATTCTACCTCCAAGCTACACCCCAGCCCTATTTTTTATTCTCTATTTTGAAACAGGGTCTCACTAAGTTGCAGAGGGCCTCACTAAGTAGCTGAGGCTGGCCACGAACCTGCAATCCTCCTGTTTCTGCCTCCCAAGTACTGGGATTACAAGTGTGGGCCACCAAAATAGGGCTGGGGGTATAGCTTGGGGGTAGAATGCCCCCGAGTTCAATCCCCAGTACTGCAAAAAAATAAATAAATAAATAAAATGGAAGAATCTCTAACCACAATATAATGGGAAAGGAATTTTCAGTATGTAAATTTGCACTGTATTAAAAAAGATAATTAGAAAAGAATAAGGAAAAAAAATAAAATCCAACTAATAGAGGACAGATGAATAGGTGGTTTCTATGGATCCTACCATCTAAAACAAACTGACCACCAAGCATGGTGGCATATGCCTGTAATCCCAATTCTTGGATCATAGGTTCAAAGCCAGCGTTGGCAACTTATCATGGCACTCAGCTTGTGAGACCCTGTATCCAAATAAAAAAATAAAAAATAGAGCTGGTAGTGTAGCTCGAAGGTAGAATGCTCCTGAGTTCCATTTCCAAATAGGATGTTCATTTCAGGTCTCTGGCCCAATAATCTTTTCCTCAATTATCCATTTTAAAAATGGGCATGTGCCAGGCCTTGGTCTGATCCATAGCACTACAAATAATAATAATAATAATTTAGAATATACTAGCTGCTATTTCCCATTTGTCCTCATATCTGAATCAACTTCTACTTAGGCATTAACAATTACTTCCCCAAGTGAATCTTTCTATAGGATACAGGAACTATTCCACAAAAAATGTATTTACCGAGCAGCAATTGAGGGTACTTTGCTAAGCTAGCAAGGAATACAAGAAATAAAACTGCAGTCTTTGTAAGCTATATATAAAAAGATTAAAAACACAAATGTAAAATAACACCTCAAAAGATAGCTAGAGACAAGAAGACTGTGTCTGCTATGAAAAACAGTATCCTTGAACCAGTTTTTGAGAGATTTGTTAAAATTATAAACTGTCCTATCTTTTTAAGATTAAGAACTAAATTCTGTATCTTAACCTTTTTTTGTTTCCACTTTCAAAGTATGCCAGAAGGAGCGAATCTCAAGAGGATTGGGACCAGACCTCAGGGTGCTAAAGAGTCTAGAAGTCTCTATTTCTTTCATTCACGCAACAAGTATTGAACACCTAGAATGTATCAGACAGTCAGACACTGGGCTAAACAAAGTGAAAACGATAGATTTGGCCCTGGTTCTCATGCAGCTTTCAATCCAATAATCTACATAGTCCGCTTAACTGTACAGCTACGAATTGGTTTGCTGTGTCTAAAACAAATTCTGAGCATCTCAGAATAAAAAAGGACTGCAGGGAGACAAATGGCTGTTTTTCACACGAGGCAGAGAGGGAGTGTGTCTGGCTCAAGGTCACACTGCATCAATGAAAGTCGGGGACTAGAACCCGGGTCTCCTGCAACTCCAATCTGCGCCCCACGTCACCTGAGCCTCAGTAGTGACGGTGGAAAAGCAATCCTCATCAAATAAAGGTCCACCATCACTCTCTCCCTCCTTTAAAAAGAGAGAAGCCAAGACCAAGTCAGGAGAAGGGAGAAGGGGCAGGCTGCCTCAGTTTCCCCGCGGAAAGGCGGCCACGTAGCTGAGCTGCGACACGGGCTCCCCTCCTGCACTTTCTTCCTTCCTTCCCTCCCGCACGCCCTCTCCGATTCCCGCCCGAAGACCTGGTGGATCACCCTAGACCATCACTCCTGCACTCACAAGGACTCGCACCAGCAACGCCATGTTCCTCAACAACCATTTCCGGGTGAAGGGTGACCTTCCGGAATCCCCGCGGCCACCACCCTCCGCTACGCCGTCCTTCTGCCGGAGGGAGCCCGGCCGCTGCGGCGCCGCGCACTGAGGCGTCTCTGCGCACGCGCGCGTCCTCCACCCGGCTGCGCGGAGGGCTGTCGGCCGGGCGCGCGCCTCCGTGCCCGTGCCGGCCCTCGCGTCCCCGCCGCACGTCACAAGGCTCAAGTCCTCCTCCCATCCCTCCTCTTGTCCCCCACCCACCCAGCCTCACCTCAGCAACCCCTGTCGGAGACATTTCTTTCCAGACTCCCCTTTTTTGTTCCTTTGGGGATTTTTGTTTTATGTGTTTTTTTGTTTGCTTGGTTTGGTTTGTTTTGTTTTTGTTTTGTTTTTGTTTTGTGTGTGTGTGTGTGTGGTACTGGGGATTGAACCCAGGGGCATTCTACCTCCGAGCTACACTCGCAGTCCTATTTTTTATTCTTTATTTTGAAACAGGGTCTCACTAAGTAGCTGAGACTGGCCGTGAACCCAGATCCTCCAGTCTCAGCCGCCCAAGTCTGAAGTACTGGGATTACAAGAGTGCGCCACCACGCCTGGCTATGACAACCCCTTTTGAATGGGGCCTAAAAAGAACAGGATCTTGGGGAATCCCAATTTTTTTTTTTTTTTAAAGATCTGAGAAGTAATCTGAGACAACACCGTAAGATAAAGTCCTAAAAGCCAAGGAAAGAAGGCAGTCACATACTGACCTGAAGACTAGTAGAAGGAATTCGGGGTTTGTGGTTATTTGGTTATTGAATGGGAACATCTTCAAATATTGACAGAACAGAGTTAGTAAAGATGAACATACAGAAGCCAGGCATGGTGGCGCATGCTTGTAATTCCAGTACTTAGGAGGCTGAGACCAGAGGATCTGGGTTTGCAGCCAGCCTCAGCTACTTAGTGAGACCCTGTTTCAAAATAAAAAATAAAAAATGGGGCTGGGGTTGTAGCTTGGAGGTAGAATGCCCCTGAGTTCAATCCCCAGTACTGAAAAAATAAATAAATAAATAAATAAATAAATAAACAAACATACAGGAAACCAGGTGTGAGATGGCTCCAGCTGAAGGCTGCTATGCTGCTATGCCCCTTTAAATATGAATACTTGAGGCTGTCCACTTGACTTAAGAGAGGTGCTGACTCAGAGAACAGAGAAAACTAAGTAGCCAGGGCCTCAAAGATCAAGCACAAACTGGTCGTGGTGGTGCACACCTGTAATATCAGTATTTTGAAGGCTGAGAGGAGGATTCCAGGTTCAAGGCCAGCCTAGACAACTTATGCTCTTAGCAACTTAGCAAGAGACCCTGATTCAAGATAAACAATAAAATAGGCCTGGGGGGTAACTCAGAGGTAGAAGGTCCCTAGGTTCAATCCCAATACCACACACACACACACACACACACACACACACACACGGAATCAAAGATGGGGGCAGTTTCCCAAGGAAGTAAGAAAATGGTCTCTTGGCTAAAGAACTCCTCTTCCATTGTATCCCAAAAGAAATAGAGGAGAGAAAGTATGCATGCTCCATGGGTGACCAGGAGCAGAGTCTGGTCAGGATGTTGAAAGACTTCCTTTCCATTCAGTCAACAAAGACCCATCCAGTCTTCATTATCTACTAAACAGAGGTGTAGATACTGGCTATTCATGGAGCTTGTAGACTGGTGGGGAAGGTACAGGAAAGTTTTGTTTGTTTTTTTAATCTTTAAAAATTATTATTTATTTATTTATTTATTTATTTGAGGTACTGGGAATTGAACTCAAGGGCGTTCTACATCCGAGCTATACCCCCAGCCCTACTTTTTTATTCTTTATTTGGAAACAGGGTCTCACTAAGTTGCGGAGTGCCTCACTAGGTAGCTGAGACTGGACGCGAACCCGGATCCTCTGGTCTCAGTCTCCCAAATGCTGGGATTACAAGCATGCGCCATGACGCCCAGCCTAAAAATTATTTTCAAGTAGTCCTACACAGCCTTCTTCACGAGTTAGGACTTAAGTGGCACTTTCTTCCCCTAAACTTTCTGAGCCCTCCTAAGTACTAATGTCTGTTAAATTCCAACACTTTCCCTCCCAGCACCCCAGCTTGCAGTTTTAACGCCTTGCTATCCCTTGTGTGTACCCCAGCGGCCCTGTCTCTTCTCAGTTCGGCCTGACCCGCCGCAAACTTAAAACAAGATCTCGCCCTAGTGAGGGCTCAGAGGAAAGTTTTGTTAACTAATGGAAAAATAAAACCTATGATAAGTGTCATGAAGGAAACAACAAACATCTAATGTAGAGAATAATATGGGGAAATACTTTGGACAGTGTGGCCAGGTAAGGCCTATTTGAGAAAGTGACATGTAAGATGAGATCTAAAAGTTGCAAAGAGCTGGGTGTGGTGGTGCACACTTGCAATCCCAGTACTTGGGAGGCTGAGACAAGAGGATCCGGGTTTGCAGCCAGCCTTAGCTACTTAGGCTCTCTGCAATTTAGTAAGACCCTGTTTCAAAATAAAGAATAAAATATAAGACTGCGGGTGTAGCTCAGAGATAGAATGCCCCTAGGTTCAATCTCCAGTACCTAAAAAAATAAAATAAAATAAAGGATGAGAAGGAGCTGGGCGTGGTGGCTCACACTTATAATCCTAGTACTTGGGAGGCTGAGACAGGAGGATCACAAGTTTGAAGCCAGCCTCAGCAACTTAGCAAGCCCCTCTGTAGTTTAGTGAGAGCCTGTTTCAAAATAAGAAATAAAATTGGGTTGGGAGTATAACTTGGAGGTAGAATGCCTCTGAGTTCCATCCCCAGTCCCAAAATACATACATACATACATACATACATACATACATACATACATACATAATAGAAGGAGCTGGGTGTGGTGGCTCATGCCTGTAGTCCCAGTACTTAGAGGCTGAGACAGGAGGATGGCAGGTCTAAAACCAACCTCAGCAATTTAGCAGTACTCTCAGCAACCTAGTGAGACTTTATTTCTAAATGAAACAAAAGGGGGAGGGGAGACTGGGGGTTAACTTGGAGGTAGAACACCCCTGGGTTCAATCCCCAGTAAAACACACACACACACACACACGAGAAGGAAGTAGCCACGGGAAGTAACTTCATATATGCTTTTTTTTTTTTTTGGTACTAGAATTGAACCCAGGGGCATTCTATGTGCTTCAATTTTTTATTTTGAAACAGGGTCTCGCTAAATTGCTGAGGCTAGCCTGAAACCTGCAAACCTCCTATCTCAGCCTCGCAAGTACTAGGATAAGAGGCATGCACCACCACACCCAGGTCATACGCTTTTTTTTTTTAAGTAAATTTATTTTTTATTGACAAATTTTTAAAATTTTATATCATGTGTAATGGCTTAATTAAGCTAATTAACATATAGTACCTCATTTATTTTTTGTGGTGAAAACACTTAAAATCTACTAAGTGATTTTCAAGAATACAATGTACTGTTATTCACCATAGTCACCATGCTGGACAGTAGATCTCTTAAAGTTATTCCTCCTAACTGAAATTTTGCATCCTTTGGCCAACATCTCCCTACCTTCCCCTCCCCCCTGGGTAACCACTATTCTACTCTCCACTTCTATGAGTTTAACATTTTCAGATTCCACATATAAGTGAGATCATGCACTATTTGTCTTACTGTGCCTGGCTACTTATTTCACTTAACAACATGTCTCCCAGGATCATCCATGTTGTCATAGGATTTTCTTCTTTTTTCAGACTGAATAGTATTTTATTGTGTATATAAACCACATTTTCTTTATCCATTCATCTGCTGACGGACACTTAGATCAATTCTATATATTGGCTATTGTGAATAAGACTGCAGTCAACATGGAGTGCAGCTCTCGCTTTGATCTGCTGATTTTATCTCCTATAGCTATATAACCAGTATGGGATGGCTGGATTGCTGGATCATATGATGCGTGTGTGTGTGTGTGTGTGTGTGTGTGTGTGTGTGTGTGTGTGTTACTAGAGATTGAACCCAGGGGCATTCTACCTCTGAGCTACACCCTCAGCTCTTTTTATTTTTAATTTTGAAACAGGGTCTCACTAGGTTGCTAAGGCTGGCCTTGAACCTGTGATCCTCCTGTCTCAGCCTCCCAAGTACTAGGGTTTCAGGCATGCACCTCTACACCCAGCCTATTTTAATTTTTGAGGAACTTTCATACTATTTTCCATCTGGCAGTACTTATTTCCATTCTGACCCACAGTATCCAAGGGCTCCCTTTTCTCCACATCTACATTTGTTGTAATAGCTGTTCTAATAAGTGTTATATGATACCTCAGTGTGGTTTAAATTTGCATTTCCTTGTTGATTAATGATGAACTTTTTTTCAAGTCGGGCGTGGTGGCGCACGCTTGTAATCCCAGCATTCAGGAGGCTGAGACCGGAGGATCCGGGTTCGAGGCCGGCCTCAGCTACCTAGTGAGGTATACTCCACAACTTAGTGAGACCCGGTTTCAAAATAAAGAATAAAAAATAGGGCTGGGGATATAGCTCGGAGGTAGAACGCCCCTGAGTTCAATCCCTAGTATCGCAAAAAAAAAAAAAAAAATGATGAACTTTTTTTCATATGCCTGTTGGCCATTTATATGTCTTCTCTGGAGAAGTGCCTATTTTCATAGATCCTTTGCCTGTTTTTTTGTTTTTGTTTTTGTTTGTACTGAGGGTTGAAATTGAACTCAGGAGCATTCTACCTCTGAGTTACACCCCAGCCCCTTTTTGTGTGTATGTGTGGGTGGTATTAGAGACTGGCTTTAATTTTGAAACAGGGTCTCACTAAATTGCTGAGGCTGGTCTCAAACCTATGATCCTCCTGTCTTAGCCTCCAAGTACTGGGATTACAGGCATATGCCATTACACCAGGCAGGAGAAAATATTCTAAACCATACATCTGATGGGGTTAATATCTAAAATGTATAAAGAATGCAAAAACATCAATAGCAAGAAAATAAATAATTTAATTAAAACACAGGCAAAGAGCCGAGCGTCATGGTGCATGCCTGTAATCCCAGTACCTAAGAGGCTGAGACAGAAGGATCACAGGTTCAAGACCAACTAAGAAATTTAGCAGGCTCTAAGCAAACTAGCAAGACCTGGTTTCAAAACAAAAAATAAAAAGGGATGGAGTTGTAGCTCAGACATAAAATGCCCCTGGGTTCAATCTCCATTACCAACAACAACAAAATCCAAAAAGTAACAGTGTGGTTATGAAATCAATCTTAATTTATTAAGAGATAAAGATATAGGCAGAGGCTAAATTATTCAAGGACTTATAGATCAAGTCTGGATTTTGTTCTAGGTAAAGTAGAAAGTTCCTGGAGGCTATTAAACAGGGAAAGCTAGCTAATTCACATTTAAGAAGCTGACTTTGTTGGGAATCTGAGACAGGAGGATCTCAGGTTCATGGCCAGCCTCAGCAACTTAGTGAGACCTTGTTTCAAAATAAAAAATAAAGTAGGGCTCAAAGTATAGCTCAGAGGTAAAATGCTCCTGGGTTCAATCCCCAGTGCCACAAAAAAAAAAAAAAAAAAAGTTGACTTTAACTGTTATATGTAAGATGGATTGGAGTGTGTTAAATGTAGCCTGGCATGGTGGTGCACACTTGTAATCCCAGTACATGGGAGGCTGATACAGAGGGATCCAGGTTGGTAGCCAGCCTCAGCTACTTAGTGAGGCCCTAATGAGACCCTGTTTCAAAATAAAGGCTAAAAAATAGGGCTGGGGGTATAGCTCAGAAGTAGAATGCTCCTGGGTTCAATCCCCAGGACCGCAAAAACAAACAAACAAACAAAAACTGTGTTAAATGTGAAAATGGAAAACCAATAAGTAGACTTATGATCTACAAACACTTGATTTTATTATGTAAATTTGTTTTTGTTTTTATACAGAATATAAAAATGTCCCTCATTAATCTTCCATTTGAAGGATTTTACAAGTCCAAATGAAGATACTTTCTGCACACAATTGGGTAGCTTGTATGCAGGATTGGAAACCAATGATATAGTGCTGCTACATAAATTAGGGCAAGTTTCATCACATATTAAAAGAGGGATAAACCAGGCATGGTGGCACTTGTTTGTAATCCCAGTACTTTGGGAGGCTGAGACAGGGGAATGGCAGGTTCGCAGCCAGCCTCAACTACTTAGTGAGACCCTGTTTCAAAATAAAGAATAAAAAAGGGGTTGGGGATGTAGCTAGGAGGTAGAATGTCCCTGGGTTCAACCCCCAGTTCCAAAAAAAAAAAAAAAAAGAAGAAGCAAATATATATGAAGCTGGGTATGGTGGCAAACACCTGTAATCCCAGTACTTGGAAGGCTGACAGAGGAGAATCACAGGTTCGAAGCCAGCCTCAGCTACTTAGTGAGACCCTCAGCAACCAAGTGAGACCTGTTGCAAAATAAAAAATAAAAAGGGCTGGGGATGTAGTTTGGAAGTGGAATGTCCCTGAGTTCATTTCCTAGTTAAAAAAAAAAAAAAAACACGAAAAAGAGCCACAAAAACTGATGTATTCATTTTTTATTGCTCTGATGAAATACTTGAGGCAGAGTAACTTTGTAAATGAAAAGAGGTTCCCTGAGCTCACAGTTTTGGGGCCTCCAGGGCATGGTGCTGGCGTGGACTCAGTTCCACTGAGGCTCTCTTGGCTACATCACATCATGGCGATGGCAATGGCAGGAGCGAGTGTGAGAGCCAACAATCACATCGCCAAGGGGAAGTCAGAGAGAACCAGACTTTACAACAACACCCTGAAAACGGCCTTAATCCCTTCCCAAGAGCAGCATCCTCAAGTGACCTATGGACCTCCCACGAGGCCCTAGTTTTTGTGTGTGGTGCTGGGGAATGAATCCAAGGGCATTCTACCTCTGAGCTAAAACCCCAACCCAATTTTATTTTTTTTTAATTTTGAAACAGGGTCTCACTAAGCTGCTGAGGGCCTTTCTAAGTTGCTAAGGCTGACCTCGAACCTGTGATCCGCCTGTCTCAGCCTCCCAAGTACTGGGATTACAAGTGTGGTCCACAACGCCTGGCTTAGGCCCTTCCTTTTATAGGTTCCATAGATGATGTACTAAAATGTTGAAAACATAAGAATAATATGTAATTCCCTTTCGAATGGCTTCCATTTCCTCTGTGAACTTGGGGGTGAGTTTTTCTTTTTTCTTTTTCTTTTTTTTTTTTTTTGCAATACTGGGGATTGAACTCAGGGGCATTCTACCTCCAAGCTATACCCCCAGCCCTATTTTTTATTCTTTATTTGGAAACAGGGTTTCACTAAGTTGCGGAATGCCTCACTAGGTAGCTGAGGCTGGCCAAGAACCCGGATCCTCCAGTCTCAGCCTCCCAAATGCTGGGATTACAAGCGTGCACCACCATGCCCGGCGGGGGGTGAGTTTTTCTATTCAAAGGAAATGCAAGTGGTATGGATGTAGTTTAGAAGAGTGGAGAAAGTTTTAAGTTTAACAGAAAATGGAAGAAAGGGAGGCCAGGGAAAAATGGAGGACCTAGTAAAAGTTGGAAACATCACTTCTTAGTGTGTGTGTGTGTGTGTGTGTGTGTGTGTATGTTAATTCCTGAGTATTGAACCCAGGGGCATTCTACCTCCAAGATACATCCCCAGCCCTATTTTTTATTTTTTATTTTGAAACAGGGTCTCACTAAGTTGCAGAGGGTCTCACTAAGTAGCTGAGGCTGGCTGCAAACCTGCTATCCTCCTGTCTCAGCCTTCCAAGTACTGGGATTACAAGCGTGCACCACCACGTCCAGCCACTTTTTTTTTTTTTTTTTGCGGTACTAGGGATTGAACTCAGGGGCATTCTACCTCTGACTATACCCTTAGCCCTATTTTTTTTTATTCTTTATTTTGAAACCAGGTCTCACTAAGTTGCAGAGTGCCTCACTAGGTAGCTGAGGCTGGCCGCGAACCCGGATCCTCCAGTCTCAGCCTCCTGAATGCTGGGATTACAAGCGTGCGCCACCACGCCCAGCTTACGTTCAGCCACTTTTTATTTTTTATTGATCTTATTTTTTGTGTGTGGTACTGAGGATTGAACTCAGGGGCATTCTACCTCCAAGCTACACCCCTAATCCCCTTTTTTGTTTCTCATTTTAAAACAGGATCTCGCTAGATTGCTGACAGTCTCACTAAATTGTTGAGGCTGGTCTCAAATTTTCAATCCTCTTGTCCCAGCCTCCCAAGTACTGGAATTATAGGCATGCCCTACCACACCTGGCTGTAAACTTCACTTTTTAAATTTTATTTAAAATTATAGGTGCTGTATTCTCTCTCTCTCTCTCTCTCTCTCTCTCTCTCTCTCTCTCTCTCTCTCTCTCCCGTGGTACTAGGGATGGAACCCAGGGGCACTCTACATCTGAGCTATACCCCCAGCCCTACTTTATTTTTATTTTGAAACAGGATCTCAAGCTGGGTGTGGTGGCACACGCTTGTAATACCAGCATTCGGGAGGCTGAGACCGAAGGATCCGGGTTCGAGGTCAGCCTCAGCTACCTAGTGAGGCACTCTGCAACTTAGTGAGACCCTGTTTCAAAATAAAGAATAAAAAATAGGGCTGGAGGTGTCGCTCGGAGGTAGAATGCCCCTGAGTTCAATCCCTAGTACCGCAAAAAAAAAAAAAAAAAAAAAAAAGAAAAAAGAAAAAGAAACAGGATCTCACTAGGTTGATGAGGCTGGCTACAAACCTGCAATCCTCCTTTCTCAGCCTCCCAGTTCTAGGATTGCAAGTGTACATCACCACAGCTGCCTTCCATTCTCTCTCTCTTTTTTTTTTTTTTTGCGGCACTGGGGATTGAACTCAGGGGCATTCTACCTCCGAGCTATACCCCCAGCCCTATTTTTTATTCTTTATTTTGAAACCGAGTCTCACTAAGTTGCGGAGTGCCTCACTAGGTAGCTGAGGCTGGCCTCGAACCTGGATCCTCCGGTCTCAGCCTCCCGAATGCTGGGATCCATTCTCTTTTTTACAAGGTGTTGGTGTAACCACATTCCCCATTTATTTATTTATTTATTTATTTATTTATTTATTTATTTATTTATTTTTGTGGCACTGGGGATTGCACTCAAGAGTGTTCTACCTCTGATCCTTACCCTCAGACTATTTTATTTTTTATTTTGAAACAAGGTCTCACTAAATTGGAGAGACTGGTGTGGAACCTGCAATCCCCCTGTCTCAGCCTCCCAAGTACTGTGATTAAAGGCATGCACCACTGCATCTGGCTTTAAGGTAATTGTCTTTCTTATAGGATGGCCCCTACATACAAGCCAACTTCTTATATGGAGCTCAATCAAAGAAACTGTTTTGATATTGGGGGAAAATAATGGCCATGTGGAACTTGTCAAGAAAAGAAAGAGCCAGGTGTGGTGGTGCATACTTGTAATCCCAGTACTTGGGAGACTAAGACAGGAGGATTCAGGTTTGCAGCCAGCCTCAGCTACTTAGTGAGGTTTCCTGCAACTTAGTGAGACCGTGTTTCAAAATAAACAATTAAAAAAAAAAAAAATAGGACTGAGAGCTGGGTATGGTGGTGCACGCTTGTAATCCCAGTACATGGGAGGCTGAGACCAGAGGATCCGAGTTCGTGGCCAGCCTCAGCTACCTAGTGAGGCACTCTGCAACTTAGTGAGGACTTGTTTCAAAATAAAGAATGAAAAATAGGGCTTGGGTGTAGCTTGGAGGTAGAATGCCCCTGGTTTCCATCCCCAGTACTGCAAAAAGAAAAAAAAAAAAAAGGACTGGAGGTGTAGCTTGGAGGTAGGTTGCCCCTGAGTCAATCCCCAGTACTGCAAAAAGAAAAGAAAAAAAAAGAGAGAGAGAGAGATAATAAGATAGTTAAAGAATTTTCATAGCCAGGCATGGTGGTGCATGCCTATAATACCAGTACTTGGGAGACTGAAACAGGATTGCAGGTTTGAAGCCAGCCTCAGTAATTTACCAAGGCTCTCAGTAACTTAGAGAGACCGTTTCCAAATAAAAATTAAATAGGGCTGGGGATGTAGTTTGGAGGTAGAATGACCCTGGGTTCAATCTCCAGCACCAAAATATTAAAAAATAAAAAGAATTTTCAAGGATCATTTTTACTATACGAACATAATCTGGATATACAAATGTATTGTGTATCCCAGAGTTCCTGGTACCAATTTTGATTATTGTTCTCCTTCCTCATCATCTCTCCAGTGGTGTGCTTGACCTTTGAGGCCCTGGCTACTCAGTTTTCTCTATTCTCTAAGTCAGCACCTCTCAGAGGTCAAGTGGACAGGCTCAAGTGCACACACCTAAGGGACATGGCAGCTCTCAGCTGGAGCCATCGCTTGCAGAGTCAGGGGAACTGATCGCCAACGTGGTGTGACGTCGAGGCAGAAGAATATGCCCTCCTCACTGTTATTCATTTGCTCATATAGTCGCTCTGCTGCAAAGTCTTCCTTGAAACCCCACCCAAATTTTATTCAACCTTCAGGATCTAGTCAAGTCCCTTTCCCCATGAAATCTTCCTACCATCCTTCTCTTTCCACTCACTTGTCACCTGATCATTCATTTACCTTTTTTCTCTTATTTACCTGAGTTAAAGTATCATATATTCCTTGCATCATTTTTTACTTTTTTTTTTCTTCTTTTGCGGAACTGGGGATTGATTGAGTTAGGGGCATTCTACTTCTGAGCTACACCCCAGTCCTATTTTTTTATTATTATTATTTAGAAACAGGGTCTTACTAAGTTGAGGAGGGCCTCATTAAACATTGAGGCTGTCCCCAAACCTGTGATTCTCCTGTCTCAGCCTCACAAGTACTGGGATTACAAGCCTGCACCACCACTCCCAGCTTCTTCTTTACTTCTTAAGTTGTTATTTAACATGTTTGCAAGCATAGATTTAAGCATGTTTGCAAGCATAGATTCTCCCATTATCAACAATTGTAGCTAGGGCTGGGGTGTGTATCTCCGTGGTAGAGCATTTACCTAGCATGTGCCAGGCTCCAGGTTTGATCCCGAACACTGCAAAAAATAATAATTATAATTAATAAAAATAATTGTTAAGCCTGGTGTGGTGGTGCACACCTGTAATTCCAGAACTTGAGAGACTGAGACAGGAGAACAACAGGTTCCAGGACAGCCTTGGCAATGTAGCTAGGCTCTCAGCAACCTAGAGACCCTATATCAAAAATAAAATAAAATGGGTTGGGGTGTAGCTTGGAGGTAGAATGACACTGGGTTCAATCCCCAGTACTACTACTACTAATAATAATAATAGTAACAATAATAATAAAATAATAATAATAATTGTAATTAAGGCTTATTTGTACTTACTACAGGCCAAACAGTATTAGAAGTATTTTGGGGGACTGAGGATGTAGCTAAGCGCTAGAATGTTTCCCCAACATGCATTGGGCAATCCTCAGCACTGAAAAAAAAAAAGATTTTTTAAAATATGCATTATCTATAACCCTCCCAAAAGTTCTTCATAGGAACAATTTCTGTCCCCATCTGACATATAAGGAAACTTCAGGCTGGGTGTGATGGTGCACGCTTGTAATCCCAGTACTTGGGAGGCTGACACTGGAGGATTCAGGTTCAAGGCCAGCCTCAGCTATTTAGTGAGGCTCTCTGCAACTTAGTGAGACCCTGTTTTAAAATAAAGAATAAAAAATGGGACTGAGGGTGTAGCTCGGAGGTAGAATACCCCTGGGTTTAATCGCCAGTACCACACACACACAAAAAAAAGAACTTCAGGAAAGAAAAATATGACTTTAAGCCAGGTGTGGTGGTCCATGCTTGTAATCTCAGTACTTGGGAGGCTGAGACTGGAGGATCCAGGTTCAAGGCCAGCCTCAGCTACTTAGTGAAACTCTCTGCATCTTAGTAAGACCCTGTTTCAAAATAAAGAATAAAAAATAGGACTGGAGGTGTAGCTGGGAGGCAGAATGCTCCTAGGTTCAATCCCCAGTACTGAAAAAAAAAAAGAAAAAAAAAAAAAGATGTGACTTTGCCCAAAGTCATACATCTAGTAAGGACCAAGGCTGAAATTTGAATTCACACAGTGACACCAAAGCTGCCCTGTGTTCAATGTGCAGGGTTGGAGGGAACTCTAGTGTTTATCCAGTCAACTTCCCTTCCCCACTTTCTCTTCTAAACCATGCTTAAATCCCTTCCCAAGTTTCTCAAGTAATTATCCAAGCGTTTCTTGACCATAGTGAACTTGGTACTTTGCCTATTCCATCATAGCCACCATGTTCAGCTACATAAAACATTATATATATAATCTTATGTTATATTACATATATAATCTTTAAATTAATTTGAAGCTGGGCATGGTGGTGCATGCCTGTAGTTCCAGTACTTGGGAGGTTGAGACAGGAGAATCGCAGGAAGATCACCAGCTTCCGCAACTTAGTGAGGTCCTCAGCAATTTAGTGAGACCCTGTTTCAAAATAAAAAATAAAAAGGGCTGGGGTGTAGCTGGGAGGTAGAAGGCTCCTTGGTTACATCACCAGTAACACGGGAGGGGAGAGGGGGAAGTTGTCTGAAATCTGCTCAAGAAGCAATAGTATAGTAGATCATCTGTAAAACAGAGATTATAGCAGCTATCTCCTAGGATGGTTCCAAGAATGAACGAAATTAGGATGAAAGCACTTAACACAGTGTCTGGTCTGTGGAACTGCACAACATACGACAGCAATTGGCAATGTGTCTCTTTGTGTGTAGATTTAGTCTCTGGAAGCACAAAAACTCTCTTTTACCTGCAGTAGTCCTTCAGTTCCTAAAGGCTGTGATCCTGTTTCCTCTAAACTGCTGCTACCTTCTTCCTCCTCTTCCTCCTCCTTCTCCTCCTCTTCTTCTTCCTCCTCTCATATCTCTATATCTTTAGTTTCTTTAGTTGGATCTCTAGAATAAAATATTATTTCTAGACCCCTCACTATTGGGTCTTCATCTGAACCACCCACTATGGCTTAAGTGAAAAAGTCAGAAAATTAAGGAACACAGTAGAACCACGGTTTTCTTGTACACCACATGTTTGTGAAGTCCACATCTTTTTTCCCAGTGCCAGAGATCCAACCCAGGGCCTCTCTCATGCTAGAAAAGCTCCCTACTACTGAGCTAGATCCCCAGCCTTGAAGCTCACACTTGTATTAACATTTAGGCAGCTCCTCTGAGTTCACATTCACCTAACCATTTCTTTCTCATCTGAAGTTGTTAAATTACATTTTGTGTGTGTATGTGTGTGTGTGTGTGGTACTGGGGATTGCACCCAGGGCATTTAACCTCCAAGCTACACCCCCAGCCCTATTTCTTATTCTTTATTTTGAAACAGGGTCTCACTAAGTTTCAGAGAGCCTCACTAAGTAGCTGAAGCTGGCCTCGAACCTGGATCCTTCTGTCTCAGCCTCCCAAGTACTGGGATTACAAGTGTGCACCACCATGCATTCTGACCTTTTGCAGTTGGTTTCATGAATTTAAATGGATAATTTGACTTTTCCCCTGTTTTATTTCCTCTCTTCTGATTCAGCCTATTTTATCCTAACATCCTTTGGGATCTTTATTTTCTCTTCCATTTATGCAAGGACCCTGAGGACAGGATCATTCAGGATCATTGCAAGGTGTTAAAAAAATAATAATAATAATATCCCTCCCTGCAAAGTGCTAAGCACAAGTACCCGACAGGTAATAAGCCCTTGATAAACATTAACAGTTGTAGTTGATGCTATTATCCCAACCTTCAACGCACTGTCTGGTCCATAGGAGACCCTTAATAAATACTCGTTGATTAATGAATGAATTAAAGACTGATGACATGAATATCCCCTTTTCTGAATCTCAGGCCCAGTAAAATTGACATTGTTGCTCTTTTACAGATAGGAAAAATAAATAACTTCCTAAAGTCACTTAACTGGAAAGTAGAGCCTGGACTTGGAACTCAGGTCGGCCTGCTTTCCAAGCCTTCCCTGGGAAGGCCCTTCCCTACTCTGCCTCCTCACAGCTGTGTTCAGATCAAACGAACTAGCTGGAGAGTCAGAAGGAAGTCTGAGAACGTTCCACAGTTGGGTGTCCTAAACCCTAGTGAAGTTGATTCTCCCGTTGTGACCCTAGGACACCAAGATGTGCAGGGGCCAAGAGATGGGGAACAGCGAGCCCTGGAAGCCTCCTCTTTCCTCCCCTCTGGGCCTCTCATGTTCCCTGCCCTAAACTCTGCTCTGCTATTTCTCCCAAGGAACTGACAGCATGGTGTGTCCCCAAGGAGATACTTTTAAGGCCAGGGAAACAAGACCCAGGGAGGCAACTCAACTGCTTGCCAGAACTGGGGTCAGTGGAGTCAGGGGCCCAGAAGAGTAGGTACAAAGAGCCAGGAGACCTGCGGGAGGCCTGTGGTTGCTGCTCTGTCACTCCCTCTCTGGGTACCAGCTTTCTTTTTTATTTTTTCTTGCAGTACTAGAGATTGAACCCAAGGGCATTCTACCTCCAAACTACACCCCCAGCACTATTTTATATTCTTTCTTTTGAAACAAGGTCTCACCTAAACCAGGTATGGCAGTGCACACCTAAAATTCCAGTACTTGGGCAGCTGAGACAGGAGAATCACAGGCTCAAGGTCAGCCTCACCAATGTAACAAGATTCTCAGCAACCTAGAAATACCTTGTTTCAAAAAAATAAATAAATAAAATAAAATAAGCTGGGCATGGTGTCCCTTGCTTATAATCTCAGTACTTGGGAGGCTAAGACAGGAGGATCACAGGTTCTCAACCAGCCTCAGCTACTTAGTGAGGCCCTCTGCAACTTAGTGAGATCTTGTTTCAAAATAAAGAATAAAAAATAGGGTTTAGGGTGTAGCTCAGAGGGAGAATGCTCCTGGGTTCAATCCCCAGTATTAGAAAATAAAAAATAAATTCAAAACCTGAGAACTTCAGCAAGAAGAACACTGTGACTCAGATGTTGCCCTGTTGGGGCTAAGGCAGGGAAAAGCTCCAATTCTGTCAGAACTTTCCAAGAAATCAGGGACAGCCGGGCATGGTGGCACACGCTTGTAATCCCAGCATTTGGGAGGCTGAGACCGGAGGATCTGGGTTCGCGGTCAGCCTCAGCTACCTAGTGAGGCACTCCGCAACTTAGTGAGACCCTGTTTCAAAATAAAGAATAAAAAATAGGGCTGGGGGTATAGCTTGGAGGAGAATGCCCCTGAGTTCAATCCCCAGTACCACAAAAAAAAAAAAAAAAGAAAGAAAGAAAGAGAGAAACCAGGGACACACAACCCAGGATATAAGTACTTATAGCAGCCCATGCCTCCATGACCCTTCATCCCCTGTCTCTCTGCCCTTGGCTTTCCGGCCACCCAGCTTCTACACCATTCTCCCTGTATCCACAGCTGGCTCCTGGCTTCCCCAGCACCTGCCTCCCAGGCTCATTCTCCTCTTCACACACCAGAACTCTGTCTGCCATGGCAGCTCCTATGTTTACTTCGGCGCTCCCAGGCGCACACTAGCCAAACACAATGAAGCTTAGCCAGGGAGAGCTCAGCTCCAGGCTCAATCTGGCCCCTCTGGACAAGTAATGGCCTCCAAAACAAGGAGGCAGCTCAAAGGTAGGCTGCCCCCTGCACTGGGTTCTTGCTTCAGATCCTGACAATCCAAGTTTCAGGCCTAGAGGGAAAGGACACAAGATCTGCCCATAGCTGGGCAGGAATCCCTACAATTGAGACAGCTTTGGCTGGGAGCCCTGGGAATCAAAGACCCAGCTGGAGAGAAGTGGGGGAAATTTTGAGGCCCCCCTGGGTGGGAATCAGAGACTTGGACTTCTCCTGGTCCTCCCTGTATCTTTCCTCAGCCAGGTAGAAACTGGCCCTGAGCCCTCAGCTTGAGGACCCAGGTGCCTAAATTTCCCTACCAGGAGGCTGTTTTCTTCTCTCAAAAGTTCAGGTTTCCTACCTCCTCAAAGAGCTGAGAAAAGGAAGTGAGTATTTTCTCTGAGCCAAGCCCCAAGGAGGAAACATGGTCAGGATGTGCCTGGCATTGGTCTATATGAAAGCAGGGGGGAGATTATTTATCTAATGTGTAATTATATATTTTATATAACATAAAATGTGAGAGCTGGGCATGTTGGAGCATGCTTGTAATTCCAGTACTTGGGAGGCTGAGACAGGAGGATTGCAGGTTCGAGGACAGCCTCAGCAAGTAGTGAGACTCTCACCAACTTAGTGAGACTCTGTTTCAAAATAAAAATAAAATAGGGCTGTGCATATAGCTCAGAGGTAGAATGCCCTGGGTTCTATCCCCAGTACCATAAATAAATAAAGTAAGTAAGTAAGTAAGTAAGTGAGGGCAGGGCTCCAATTCTGACTCTAGAGCCGTGAGAGATGATGAGTGACAGGAAGGAGTAGTGAGGGTCTCACCTCAGTGCAGCGAGGTCATAGACAAGGTGGCATGAAGTACAGCAGTCATGGCAAAAAAAGAAATGCCCCCATAAGGGAAAGGAGCCCCCTGGTGGCCCAGACTCCCCAGTGGAGAAGTAGAAGGCCCTTTAAATGTTGCCTGGGCAATTTTGTGAGTATGGGGAGATAGGGGTCATGGCAGATGCTGGAAAACCAAGTGGAGATGATTTTATTTTATTATTTATTTATTTATTGGTGGTGCTGGGGATGGAACCCAGAGGCATTCTACCTCCGAGCTATACTCCCAGCCCTATTTTATTCTTTTATTTTGAAACAGGGTCTCACTAAGTTGGGGATGGCTGCAAACCTGTGATCCTCCTGTCTCAGCCTCCCAAGTACTGGGATTACAAGCATGAGCCACCATGTCCGGCTTGGGGATGATTTTTTTAAAAATGTGATCCCCAGCATGGTTCTCACTTATGGATCCATTTTGGATACAACAAACTTGACCAAAGAATATAAAAATATAACTCTGTTGCCAGGCCCCAATGGAGCAGATGGATCTGGGGACCAATGGGCCTTTGGAAGGAATAGGAACAGGGTTAGAGGTGAGCACCGGCCTGCCTAGCTGTACTCTCTGCCCCATTCAGCTTCAGCTTCCAGGAGGGGGGCGGGGCCCAGGCCTGGGAAACAGAGTTCATGCATGAAGCAACCCACCCTCTCTGGGTCAGGAATTCTTTGAGGGGTCATAGATCCCCCAGAGTAAACAAGAAATCTGCCACAGTTTTAGGCACAGTTTTGCTTTTTATCTCATCAAAATGTACATTTTAATCTAACAGTCTAACAGCCTCATATTCCTCACCCCTGCCCAAGCCCGCTTCCATCCTGGCCCAAGAAGCAGCTCATCTGCCCCAGGGGTAGAAAGTCATCAGGCACTAAGGTGAGTCAAAGAGGAGGTGGCACCTGTGTCTCTCCCACAAGGTGCTTAGGATAGCACCAGACCCCCTGGAGAGTCCAGAGGCCCACCAGGCCCAGGTAAGGAGAGATGGCTGGCTGAGTCTCATTGGAAAACACTGCATCCCGGGTCTTGGTTCCATTCAGAGTCTGTGCCCTGGGCCTGTCCCTGCCAGTCAGAGCAGCAGAAGGGAGACATCCTCAGACTCAGGGACATGTGAATAGGAGGCCTTTAGCCCAAGTCGCACTGAGAGTGAGCAAACTGCTGGAATCCCCTTTCTGGCTGCAGCTTCTCAACCCCTCTGCAATTCCAGGAGTGCGAGGAGGGGCTCTCGGTCTATGCACCCTGGAAGACAGAGGACCAGCGCTGCTACCTGCAGCCACAAGACTCCACAACCATGTCCTCGTACTGCTTATACACCACGTTGTTGGCAGAGTCGATGAAGAGGATGCTGATGGGACTCAGGCGTGTGGGCACGCAGCAGGTGGGTGGTGTGGACTCGGGATCCATGGAGTTCATCAGGGTCTGGATGACCGCATGGTTCGTGGGCTCCAGGTGAGAGCGCAAGGGGAACTCACACAGCCCCTCGCAGTGGAAAGCCTCATACTCCAGGGGTGCAATGATCCAGTCGTCCCAGCCCATGTCCTTGAAGTTGACGTGCAGGGCCTTCCGACTACAGCGGGCCTTGAGGTTCTTGCTGGGTCGCTTGCCCTGGCGAGTGGCCAGAGGGGCTCGCCGTTTCCGTCGCTGGCTGAATAAGTATTCATACACAGTCTTATCGTCCTGGCCCGAGCGGGCCTTGATTTCATTAAAGAACAGGTCCCGTTTCTTGGTACGGCCAAACACCAGGAACAGGGCCTTCTCATGGACCTGTCGGGCAGCCCGGTCAAAGCCCAGGCCACGGAGGTCCACGGCCTGGCCCCGTTCCCAAGCCTCCAGCTCCAGGCACAGATGGGCCGAGTTCTTAAAGTTTCGGAAGAGCTTCCAGATGTCGAACACCTCCCAGCCAGACCCGTCCAGGCCTGGCACAGAGCGCACGTCCAGCAGGGCTGCCGGCTGCCGGCCGCTGGGGCAGCTGGACAGCTTCAGCTGGGCAGTCCGCCCGCCGCCGGGGGCCGCTGGCTTGGCTGTGTCCGAGGGCTTCTTCCGCAAGATCCGTAGCTCGGCCCCCAGCAGCCCGTCCTTCTCCAGGGCACTAATGTCAAACACGTACCTCTGCTTCCTGACCACAGGACCTCGGTCATCTGGAGGGAACAGCCAGAAGTCAATTCCTGCAACCTTACCAAGGGAGCCAGTCACCTCGAGGCCTCAAGGGAGGCCCCAGCTCTTTCCCCCTCAAGAGAGATTCCTTTAACCTCTTCTCCACTGTGACAGAGGCCAACACACAAAACATTTGAGAGCCTTTTTCCAAATGAGGGAGATTCCTACACAGCTGATGGAGTAGGGGTGTTTATCTGTGGATGTGACTATGGATGGTTCAAGGGACTGAGTGTTTGTATCATTGTGATCTGTGTGTATTAGGCATGGCCCTAGTCGCCTCCTACCCATCTCTCTCCTATCTATGATCTAACATGATACTTCACATGTAAGAGAGGGGTATGACTAAAATAATCTGTTTTCCCAGAGGAGAAACCGGAAGTCCAGAGAAGTTAGGTGACTTGCTCAAGGTCACCTAGCTAGGAAAAAATAGAGTTGGAACTTTAACCTAGGACTTTTATAGCCTGTCCTGAGCTGCTTCATAATTTTTTAGTGGCACTGGGGATTTAACCCAAGAGCATTCTGCCACTGGGTAATATCCCCAGCCTTATTTATTTATTTATTTATTTTTGGTGGTACTGGAGATTGAATCCAGGGGCATTCTACCTCCAAGCTACACCCCCCAGCCCTTTTTATTTTTTATTTTTTTTGTTTTGAAACTGGGTCTTGCTAGGTTGTTGAGAGTCTCGCTAAATTGCTGAGGCTGGTCTCAAACCTGCGATCCCCCTGTCTCAGCCTCCCAAGTACTGGGATTACAGGTGTGTGTCACCATACCTGGCTTAGTTTTTCTTTTGGAATAGGTTCTACACTAGGTTTTCCAGGCTGGCCTGTAAACCTATGTCTCCCGCCTCAGCTTCCCCGAGTCACTGGGACTACTGACATGCGACACTGCACCCAGCTTGCTTCCACTATACATTTACTTATTTAATTTTATTTATTTGTTTATTTATTTATACTGTGGGTTGAGCCCAAGGGCATTCTACCTCTGAGCTACATCCCCAGCCCATTTGATTTTTATTTTTTTTTTTTTTTTTTTTTTTTTTTTTTTTTTTTTTTTTTTTTTTTTTTTTTTTTTTTTTTTTTTTTTTTTTTTTTTTTTTTTTTTTTTTTTTTTTTTTTTTTTTTTTTTTTTTTTTTT
>PVLC010016791.1:5340-35064 GCA_004027655.1 Graphiurus murinus
ACACACACTTTAGACTTTCCAGATCATGCTAAATCTGTGATGACAGTGATGGTGTCAGCAAAAATAGTAATGTTTTGTGCTAGGCATTGTACTGAGGACTTCCCTTAAATTAATATAATTGTCACAACCTACCCATGATGTAGGTACTATTAGTAACCCAAAATTGCTCATGAGGAAACTTTCACCCAGAAAGGTTCTTATAGCTAAGAAAAGTGATAATCTCACTTGAGCTTTCTAATTTCAAAACCCAGATCCTTAATTCCTGCACTATCAGCTCCTCAGTACTATGCTAGCATGTTATATACTGCCTCTCCAGTCCATGTCTTGAAACCACTTGCCTACTGTATTTTCCATAGCCATAGCCCTCATTGCCTCATGCCTTAGTAAACTTATAGGTGAGCTATATCACCATATCTAAGCACTGTGATAAAGAGTGTACATGCTTCGGATTACTTAAGCCTCATAACAATCCTATGGCTTCATGAAAAAATGAGGTTTAGTAAAGACTAAGTAACTTGCCAGTTTCTTACTACTAATGAGTGCTAGAGCCAAGACCTATATCTTTCAAATCATTATCCCTGTCTTCTATATGCATACTATATGCATCCATCCTCTCAACCTCTGCCAGATTCCCAAACTCAAGGTTTTTACCTCCTAAGAATGCTCCCAGTGTCAGATCAGATCACTTTTTAGAGAAATAGTTTCTTGTTATCTCTTATATCACAATAAAATACCTGGTTTCAGTTTTAGCTTCTTTTTACCTATCCCATTCAACCACATTTTCTTAACTGATAAATCCTTTTTATGTAGAATTCTCTTACCCATCTGAATTATCTTATATACTCTTTTTAACAATGAAGTCTAAAATATTGTGCCCCATCGTCTCACTTGCCCTTTTATGTTCTCCACCAAGCAGAATTATGACTACTGGACAACTTCTCATATCTGTGATTGTACCTCCTGTGTTTGATTTATTGACTTATGAATAACACTAGTTATCTATAACTTGGATCAGCACACCATTCCCATCTGCTTTATAAAGTAGTATAACTTGATTATCAGATGCACATAGTACCCTATGGGTGAAGTAGAGGTGAAGGTAGATAGAAGAAAGAATTAAATACCCTCTGAGCAAGCCGGGCGTGGTGGCGCACGCTTGTAATCCCAGCATTCGGGAGGCTGAGACCGGAGGATCTGGGTTTGCGGCCAGCCTCAGCTACCTAAGTGAGGCACTCCACAACTTAGTGAGACTCGGTTTCAAAATAAAGAATAAAAAATAGGGCTAGGGGTATAGCTTGGAGGTAGAACGCTCCTGAGTTCAATCCCTAGTACTGCAAAAAAAAAAAAAAAAAAAAAAATACCCTCTGAGCTATAAAGATAACCTCAATTGGAATTCCCTGAGATGGGAAAATAAAGAAGTCAATATGGAATTGAGCTGCAAAGATCTAAAGCAACTCTCTTTACTATAAAATTATTTTTAATAAGAGGTATAATTTTTCTCTGCTGTAATACATTCAACTTTGATTAATACCATAGAGTCCATATTCTCTTCATAGTTTTTATTGGTTTCCCTTTTTCTCTATGATCTCCAGGACTCTGATCTTTCCTCTTGACTCCATCTCATAATTCTTGTACATTTCTCATACCTCCCTCAGGTTCTCCAACTATCCTCAGTTTCTTTCCATTTCTACCCTAAGGTACTGGTTTCTGTCTGTCTTATTATCCCACATTTTTATTATAAAAATTGTTAATAAAAATTTTAGATATGGAGAATCCCTTTATCAGTGACCAGTGCTATCATTGTCAGAACTCAGCAGGTATAATAGTTATTCAGATGCCACAGCAATACTTTAATAAAATTCTTGTAAAGGACTTAGGATCTTTGAGAAAAAAAAAGAATCATTTCTCCTTTAGAAGGCAATATTGAATAAATAAAAGATTTCATTATTTCTAATCAGTTGGTGATGATATAATGAAAGAGATTCTGATATTGGCTACTAGTAGCCTGCATATAAATCTCTTGAGATCTTCATTTATGATAGTAGTTTTAAGAAACTGGCTCAAATATTATTATACTCATAAAGGGGAATTCTGGCCATTGCAATGACAAAGTTTTATAATACTTTTTACAGAGTCTTTTAGGAAAAATAGAATCCTCTGCAGGTCATTAATAGATGAGGATTTTGAAGAATGTGCAGAAACTTTTGAAAACAAAAAGTAATGTTATCTTAAACACTCACATGTCTTAGATACCTGTAGTTATTACACTAATATATAATGCAGACATATCAATTTCAGAGTCAATTTGATATTTTTGTGCCAGTGCTATACTAAGCAGTTCACTCTATTGAAGTTGATTTAGTAAAACTTAGTTTGAAAGTACCAAACCCATTTTTATAATTTTATCTTTTAAAAGATTTAACTGATTATTCAAATGTATATTAATAGTGCTTCTTAATTTTTCCTATTAACAGTAAATAAAATTTATATGTGCTTTAAATAAGTAAAAATTTAATTTATAAATTATATTTTACTCTTAATAATGAATGAATTCTATAACATGGAATAATACTATTCCATAGACTTTATGATTAAATTTGTAACTAAATTACATCTCTTTAACATCGATGTCAAAATGGCATGGCCTAGTCAGTATTTCAGTCTACTAGCAGTTTTGACTTTTTATATTAATGGCTAAACAGTCAGGTGATTGATTTCCTGTTAAACTACATACATTAGGCCAGATGGCTTATGGTATTTATCACAACTAAGTACTAGAGTAGTTATTTCTGGATCAAGAAAACTTTTTGACTACAGTTATTACAAACAAAACTTTAAAACTTAGTCCTGTACTTTCCTTAGTTAATACTTATATTTAATGACCCAGAAAGCCAAGACAAGAGAGTTCTTTGCTTTGTAAAAGGAGAGAAAACAGCCAAAGATAATAAGACAATCACAATGTAAGCTCATAGCTTTGAATATTAGATTTTAGCTTTTCCCATTTTCAGTGACTTTTTAACAAGATCTATCTCCTCTATGAAGAATGCAGTTAATTTTTTTTTTTTCTGGCACAAAAAAAAAAAAAAAAATAGGTAACCTGATCTGAGTCTGACAGAGTGTGTCGTTCACTTAAGTGCTTCCATCTGTTGCCTGCTGTTCCCCTTACTTATGACCCCTCTATGTTTCTCTCTTTCCCTTTCCCCTTCTCTTTCCCTCTGTTTCTCTTTCTTTTTTCTCTCTCCCTTCCTTTCTGTTTTCTTTTCTCTCCCCTCCCTTTCTTTCCCCTTTTCTTTCTCTCTCTCTCTTTCTCTTTTTGTCCCTAGCCCCTCTGAGGAAGGCAAAGTTTGTTGAGAGCCCACGAATTCCAGAATCCGAGCTTGGCTCCCCAACTCTCACTTCAGCTCAGAAACTGGACGTGGATGCATACTGCCCTGGTAAGCATGCATGCAAGCTGTCTGCTTTGAAAGAGGGAGGATTGAATCAGGTCCATCCAGCAGAGCAGTGTTTTGCATGTATACTACTCATAAAAACATACGTTACTTCTTTTGCAACTGATTTTATATTTGCCTTAAAAGAAGATAGCTTTTTACTGAACATCCTGTTTTGATTTTTTGATAATGAGAATAGGTCTTGAAAACAATTTCAAAGATAATTTTCAAAGAAAACCATTTTGGAAAGTAGTTTTCAGGGTTATTCTTGTGATTTGAAAAAAGTTTGTCATGGCCATGTGCAAATGGGAATGTTAAAGATATGAATAAGAATGTTCATTTGATACTGGACCTTCTGTATATGACCTCTTATGCCCAATTCCCATGGGAACTCTGGGTAGTTATAGAAAATACTTGTGATGTTAGAAACATTAAACTTGAATTAGAAAAGAAGTAAATTCTTGAGTTGGACTCTTTTTGGACACTCAGTTTTAGAAACACCTCTTCTTGTGAATGGCCTGTAAACACATGTGGGACTTCACTAAAACCCTTCTTGTGTGGGAGCCAAAGTGAGACAGACTCATTATCAATGCTTAGATTCTTTCAGACTTAGATGTGTTGCCTGGCAACATCCTTTTTACACTCTCTGGAATGAGTCTACAGAACTGTGTCAGAAATGTTCGCAATTTTAGTTGAGTATAAAGATTAGAACACTAGTAAAGGACCTTAGAAGACTTAGTTTTACATCTCTTGTTTATTCCTGTTCATTAAAATTGATACCAAAGCAGCATGAATGCAACCACTACATGTTTACAGCATTAGGGGTCAGCTGAGTAAAGTGACTTTTAGTTCTAGGAAACATATCGATATCTCTGATCTGAAATGTCAGGATAATAGATCTCTAAAGCCAAATAGGACAGATCAAAACAAAAAACAAACAAGCAAGGGGAGAAAACGTGGGGCAAACCTAATAAAATGAAGGATATTTGACTTTTTTAAAATAAATTTTGGGGATTTCACTCTCAGGGTGTTGAACCTTGGATTTTAACTACTGTTATAGATGACTATTCTTTTCTAAATCAGTTACAGATATGTATTAGGAACCAGATTTTCTGTTTCCAAAAGAAACAAAAACTCTTTGAGTGGTGCTGTAGTATATATTGCATGTTTTGAAATATGGTCACACTTCCCAGGTAGCGGAATATTGTACTTTTTTTGCATTTCTTCATTCAAATTTTGGTGTTATAATGTAAAATAAATAAATGTAATAATCCCCTATTCCTTTTTCCTAAACTTTCTTTTCTCCTCCCTCCCTCCCTCCCTCCCTTCCTTCCTTCCTTCCTTCCTTCCTTCCTTCCTCTTTCCTTTTTTCCCTCTCTCCCTCCCTCTCCCTAGGCCAGGTATACCTAGGCCCTAGCACTTGCTAGACAAGTGCTCTGCCACTGAACTATACCCTCAGCCCCAGCCAAGGCCTTTTACTTTTCCAGATTTGCAAGTCAGAATGACTGTTAAGAGAGCTTAATTTTTCCCTTTCTTATTTCCCATATGACACCCTAATAATCTAGCTATTGCCACAAAGCAAAGTCGCTTCTTTTGTTGTAATGTCTGTGCTGAGTCACTGTGGACAATTTTATCAATGTAATTATTTATGCATATTTTCCACAAGCATAGATTCTTTACTGATTTAAAATTGAACCAAACTAAACCTCAATTAAGATTTTTAGAAAACCAGAAAGAACCTAAAATATGATGCCCAAATGCTAATTGCTATGCTATGCTGTCTTTCCTTTTCTTATCCAAAACAAATTTTAAGCATAGACACTTTATAGTGCTTTGCTCTCTATTTATAAGGAAGGCATTAGACCCTCTGAAAACAATTTCTACTGAGATAAGAGTGGTAACCTGAGGTTTGAAGCTCTTATCTCTACATAGTATCAAAAAATAACAAACAAATGAATTAATGCATGTACTTCTAAAACAAACTGTTGGGGATTTAGAAAAAGGTCCCCAAAGTAGAGTGCTTTGGCATGCTGAGTACTTTGAACTAAGGAAGCTTGGAAGGTTTCAGAAGCAGCCTCAGAACCAAGGTCTCTCTGGTCTCCTTCTGCCCTCCTATCTTTCTTTCCCTCTCTCTCCCCCAAAGCAGTGCTTTTTTGGAAGTTTTCTTATCAGTGTAAGATAGATTCTTCAAAAAAGAAACTCAGTTGTCTTGAGTTCCCTCCCAGGGAATCTCATCAACCAGGGAAAATTATCTGTGTCACAGGAAAAGAGACAATGTCTACACCAGGCCTAAACAGACTTTGTCATAGGCTATCACTTATTCTTCTGAGGGCCCATTCATCTTTCTCCCAAATCATGTACTCTCCCCTAACTTGCCCACATCCTCTCTCTACTTTCCTCTGTGAAGAGAGTATATTTTTGGATCTCACTGGGTATTTGGGTACTCACTTTGCTTTTCTGTGGTGCCCCTGTGCACATAATTTGAATGTTTTCTTCTATCAAACTGTCCTGCTGACAGTCTATTTCATGGGTTCAATTATTGAACCTTCAGGAGGTAAGAAAGTTTTTTTACACTCCAACAAAATCCTACAAATATCAAATGAATGCATACATAGCAATGCAGTTTAAACTAGCGTGCTGATACCTTTTTATCCACTTATTTTGCACATTATTACCTGCAAATCTAGGAAATGATATTCCATAGAGATGGCAGTCATAAACTAAAGGTTAAAGCAGTGGTTCTCAAATTCTAGCATACTTCACAATTACCAGGAGAACTTGTCCAAATGCAGATCACTAGGCTCACCCTGCCTTGAATTTCTGATCCGTAAGTAGGTAGATCTGAAGTGTGTGAAAATATTCCATTTCTAACAAATTTCCAGATGATATGTAAGCTGCTAGTTGAGGCCCCATACTTTGAGAATCAACTGGATTAAAAGGCTACTATAAACAGTTTACAAATGATACAGTGAACAAGGATGGAAGTTGGTGGAGTTTATTCCACTACTGTTGATTTCTGGGGAATAATTGTCAAGGTAGTTTCTGTATTATCTAAACTTGGTTCCTATATTTTAGGCTGTAAAAATAAAGCTTTTGTGTCTGAGACATCGACATTTATATTTTTCTTAGTTTCTCCATCTGTACCTGACATCTTTGTACTCACCGAACTTTTCTATGATCCTACATGTGAAAGGAAACTGAATCCAACTAGAACAAGTCATTGATGCTTTAATCTTCAAAGTCTAGGGAAAGCTACTTGGAAGTATAGCTGTTGATCCAGAATATTTGTCTAATAGAGTACTTCAGTCTACATAGCCTTAGATTCTAGAATATTTAAGTTTTATTATTTGTCAAATCAAAATTGTTGTGTGCAAAAAATGTGGGGAATATATAAGTAAACAATATGCTTTGGTTCTGCAAGTGCAACTATGGAGGTGACTGATAGTGTTAACTAAACTACCAGAGTGGGGAGTGCTAAGGGACTTATGTTAGATAATTGTCTCAGAGTGGACAAACTGAGACCTAGAGAATTCAAATGATTTGCCTAGAGTCATAAATATTTGAAGTGGACACAATATAGTCCAGAAATACATTGTCCTCTAAGCATCTCTTAGTACCCTGAGATTAAAAGGTATAAAATTCATTTTTTATGTATGAGACAGGTCTGTAATCTATTTTTATGAAAAGAGTCATGAACAATTTCCAAAATAAGAGAATAGATTCATCTTACACTTCATAATGTTTCTGCCTGTGATATTAGCTGTGTGATTACAAGCAAGTCTCTTAACTTTTCTAAACCTGTTTCCTCATCTATAAAAATAAAGAGAATCTTAAACCAGATCAATACATATAAAGCACTTAGCAGAATGGCTGGCTCATAGTAAATGCCCATAAATGTTAGCTAAATCTATTATAGTGATAATCCTGCATTATAACACACAATCTTAAAGTGTTTTGTTGTTGCTTCCAGTATTGGGGATTGAACACAAGCCCTTACTCATGCTAGGCAAGTACTCTACAACTAAGCTATACCCTCAGCCCTTCTTAAAGTGTTTTCTAAATTTGGGGGAAAATATTTAAAAGTTTAGGGTCATTTTTCAGTTAAATGTCTTATGTGTTTCAATTCTGATTTCCCCCTTGCTAGTCTTGTGATCTGGGATTGTCCTGTAACTTCTCTGTGTCTCAGTTTCCTATCACAGTAGCATATATATATATATATATATATATATATATATATATATAGCATGCTATTTCTGAAATTTTACAAATTATGTGTTTATATAGATACACAAACATGCATTCATAGGAAAAAATATCTAGAATATACTCCAGGTTTTAATATTGTTTGCTTAAGAGGGAGAGGACTGGGATCATTAGGAAGTCAGATAGGACTTGTGAGGTAATGCTGATGTTAGCAGAGCTTATATCTGGTTGATAGGATTGCAGGTAGTTTTAATTTTTATTCTTGTGCCACATATATTAATGAATAAGAATTCAGGTTATAGAGTTAGACCTGAATTTAATTTCTGACTTTTCTACCTACTAGCTGCGTACTGTGTATAACTTTAATTTAAAAAAAAAAACTTTGCATGTAAAATTGTGATAAGAATAGGTCTTTTTTATTCTGTTGTGTATTATTGTTACTGTGATTGAGTAAAATACTATATATGCCATGTGCCTGGCTCAGGCAAAATAATAAGAGATACTAGCACCTTCCTTTTATTATTGTTTTTCATCATCACCATTATACTTTTCTGTACTTTCTAAAATTTCCACAATGAATATATATTGAAAAATTTTAGTAACCAGGTGGCATTAAAGGATGATGTTACTCTTTCTTCATGTTTTAGTGTTTTAAGTGTTTATGTTACACCTTATAACACAAAATTTCAAGTATAGAAGTATGCTTTGACACTGATGGCAGGCAGGTTGATGGTTTTATAGGATTTGTGACAACATGCACAAGGTTAAGGTCCAAATTGGTCTATCTAAAAATAGATAGGCCTTTATCCACAGATCAAATACTTTTAGAAGAATTTGGGATTAATCTTTTTATATGAATTCTTTTAAATCTCTTTTTAAAAGGCAGTGTCTTTTAAAGGACAATGTTATTTAAGGTGACAACAAAATTAGGATGTATTTAAAACTAAACAGGAGAAGAGAACTTTATGATAGTTATTTGGTACATATTTGTACATATATATTTTGCATTTGTTAAGGATTTTTAAATTTGGATTTCTTATTAGCATTTTATGTGCCATGCTACAAGTAAAAGCCATGGTAGACAAAGTATTTCATATAAAGTGAGTTCTTTGAACTCTGTTTCATTCATTCATTTCCTTCCCTCCCTCCCTCCCTTCCTTCCTTCCTTCTCTTGTTTTGTTTTGTTTTTGCAGAACTGGGAATTGAACACAGAACATTTTACCTTCAAGTACACCTCCAGTTCTGTTTTTTTTATTCTTTATTTTGAAACAGGGTCTCACTAAATTGCGGAGGGCCTCACTAAGTAGCTAAGGCTGGCTGCAAACCCATGATCCTCCTGTTTCAACTTCCCAAGTACTTGGATTACAAGCATGTGCCACCATGCCCAGCTCAAGCTATAGTCATTTCAACTAAAAAAAAAAAAAAAAGGATTTTTTAAATTTCATGTTTTTCCCTTTAATTTTTAAATTTCTGAAAGCATTATTAAATGTCATCTTTATCCTAAATAATTAAGTATGCTTCTTTTGTTTTACTATAGATTTTATATTTCTAAATAAAATCCTCTATATGATTTTGCCTTAGCCTATGGGTACAAAAAAACCTTTTTCTAGCTGGGTGTTGTGGCATGTACCTGTAATCCCAGTACTTGGGAGGCTGAGACAGGAGGATATCAGGTTCAGAGACAGCCTCAGCAACATAGCAAGACCCTCAGCAACCTAGGGAGACCTTATTTTAAATAAATAAGTAAAATTAAAACATCTAGAGGTATAGCTCAGAGGTAGAATACCCCTGGGTTCAATCCCTAATACCAACCAACCAGCCAACCCACCAACCAACAAACAAACCTTTTTCTCCTAATTGTACATTGTGTTTGTATCCTCCTATCTTGTAAACCTAGTAAGTGTAAAGTAGAATTTTTAACCTAAATTGGTGAGCATTTAACTCACAAAAGTATCCCAAATCATGAAATATTTAGGGATAAGTTTAACAAAATTTGAGAAAGACCTGTACGCTAAAATTTAAAATGCTGAGCATGGTGGCACACATCTATAATCCTAACCACTTCCGTAGCTGAGGCAGGAGGGTGCAGATTTGAGGCCAGCCTGGGCAACTTAACAAAACTCTGTCTCAAAATAGTTTTTAAAAGGTTTGGGGAGATAGCCCAATGGTAGAATGCTTGCCCAGCATAAGCAAGACCCTGAATTCAATCCCCAGTATTGCAACAACAACAACAATAATAATGTCATGTGCATATATGAATGTGTCATGTGAAACTCACTGTTATGCACAATTATAAATCACTAATAAAATATCCTACATTAAAATAGACATTTAACAAGATTAGAATACATGAAAAGATAGCATATTCATGGGTTATAAGATTCAATATTGTTAACATAACAATATTCCCCAAATTTATTTAACAAATCTCAAGAAAAAAAATGTTTGTAAACATTTATAAGCTGATTCTAAAATTTATATGGATATGCAAATGACCTAAAATAGCCAAAGCAATTTTTCAAAGAACAACAAAGTTAAAGGATTTATATTGTCAGTAAAGAGGTCAGGAAAATCCAGTGGGGAAATGAATATTGGTGAGCACACAAAAGTTCACTTAAAATAGATTATAAGCTGGGCATGGTGGCACAATTTGTAATCCCAGTACTTGGGAAGCTGAGACTGGAGGATCCAGGTTCACGGCCAACCTCAGCTACTTAGTGAGGCCTTCCAAAACTTAGTGAGACCCTGTTTCAAAATAAAAAATAAAAAATAGGGCTGAAGATGTAGTTTGGAAGTAGAATGTCCCTGGGTTCAATCCCCAGTATTGAAAGGAGGAGGAGGAGGAGGAGGAGGAGGAGGAGGAGGAGGAGTTGTTTGTTATAGACCTAAATGTAAATCTTTGCAACCTTTGGGTAGGCAAAGATTTCTTTGATAGGGTACATGAAATGTGAGCTATAAGAGAAAAAAGTGAAATTCTGAACTTTAAAAGCTTTGTTTTGAAAATGTGCTCTTTAGAAAATTGAAAAGCAAGTCATAGAATAGGAGAAAATCTTAGTGTTCATATATCTGACAGGTTTGTATCCAATATAAGTAACGAAGTTTTACAACTAATTAACAAGAAAGCAGCCTGATTTTTTTAAAGGGACAAAAGATTTGAACAATCACAAAAGAAGATATAAGAACACATGAAAAGATATTCAATATCCTTAGTCATCAGAGAAATGTAAATTAAAACCAGAATGAGGCAACTCATACCTGGAATTCCAGCTACTCAGGAGGCTGAGACTGAGACTGAGGCTGGAAGATTACAAGTTTGAGGCTAGCCTTATTTACTTAATGTGACCCTGTCCCAAATAAAAAAAATATAAAAGGTTAGGGATGTAGCTCAGTGGTGGAGTGCTACTCAATCCCCAGCATTGTTAATGATAACAACAAAAATAATAATAATGGCAGAATGAGATTCTACCATGTACTCATTAGTATGGCTAAAATAAAATAAAAAAATACAATACCAAGTGTTAGTGAGGATAGAATTCTGCGACATTGCCTGTGAGAGTCTAAACTGAACAATCACTTTGGAAACTGGCAGTTTCTCAAAGTTGAAATTTTAAACTTTATACCCTAACTGCTCCACAGCTCTGTATTTGCCAAAGAAAAACTGAAGTATATATGCACTAAAGACTTTTACATGAATGTTATTAGCACCTTTGTATATAATGGCCAAAACCTGTGTTTCCGGTGTCCATCAGCATGGGAACAAATTTTAAAATGTGATATAGCCATACAAAGAAATACCACTCAGCTATAAAAAGGATTAAACCATTAAAACATTCAACATGGATAGGTTTTTAAATATTAGACTAAATGAAAGAAGCCAGACTAAAAATGCATACTGTTTAATTTCATTTATATAAAATTATAGAAAATATAAACTAATACAAGGTATCAGAAAGTAGATCAGTAACGGTTACTTGTGGCTAGGAGTTGAGAAAACATCTGACTACAAATAAGACATAAGAAAACTTCAAAGGGTAGTATAAGTATTCAGTATCTTGATTTTGGTAATTTATAGATAAAAGAATTATCTGTCAAAATTCATGAAATTGTATACTTTATATAGATGTAGTTTATTGTATATAAATATATCTTTAAAAAGAAGAGTTCAGTTGATGAGTAAGATATAGAAATGGGATAGCAACTAGATAGAAAGGAGTGAGCAGGAAGGTGACTAAGAAAATACATTGAGCTAGGTGCGGCGGTACATGGCTATAATGCCAGTGACTCCTGAGGTTGAGGCAGCCTAGGCAACTTAGAGAGACCCTGTCTCAAAATAAAAAGTTAAAAGGGCTGGGGACGTAGCTCAACGGTAGAGTGCCCCTGGGTTCAGTCCCTAGTACCGCAATAAATGGAAGGAAGAGAGGCAGGGTGGGAAGGAAGGTAAGATAAGCCAACAGGATTTCATTGTAGTCTGCTAATTAGGGTTGTTTGGTGTTAAGTTAAATATCTAAAAGTAAATGCTAACAATAATAGTGTTTTTCAAGGCACCCCTAAACTTACAGCAACCAATATTATGCACTTTTTCTTACTTGTGGGTTACAAGTGTTGGTTAAAATGGCTTTTATTTGGGCTATCGGTTGCCTGGAAAGGTCTAGAGTTCAAGCAGGGCTAGCATGTACATGTGTTCATTCCAAAGCCCCAGGCTGAAGGAGCATCAGCTAGAGAGACGCTCTTCCATTGATGGGTCCCCAGAGCACAAGAACACCAAGTACAGTCATATAGGCACATTTCAAGCATCCTAATGTCCAAATAAAGTCATGTGCTCATGCCCCCCCCAATTTTATTATGGAAGGTTTTATATGTACCCCCAATTTACCAATGCCCCCATGTAGCAGTTGTCATTACTTTACCACTCTTAATTCATTTGTTTCTTCCTATAATCTTCAAGTATTCCCAAGGGAACTAAGAAATGTGAGTTAAAGCCTTCAAATCAGCTACTCTATTAGTAAAGATGTGCTAGAAGCTGTTGATTTGATTCTCAACTGGTAGGCAGTGGTTCTCCACAACCAGGAGCTCAGTTTTAGAAGAATATGGAATAGCTCCCATACCTTTTTCATTACTTATTGGGACAAATATGAGCCCTTGCTTTGTAGTTACCCACTTTTCAGTATTCATCAGAAAAGGAAAAATTTCCATCATATGACCTAGCTATACTACTCCTCAGTATTTATCCAAAGTAACTGAAATCAGCATACTGTAGTACTACATCCCATGTTTATAGCAGTGCAATTCACAGTAGCCAAGTTATGGAACTAGCCTAGGTGCCTGTCAGATGAATGAATAAAGAAAATTTTGTATACACAATGGAGTTTTACTTAGCCATAAAGAATGAAATATTTCATTTGCAGGAAAGTGGATAGAACTGGAGAACATCATGTTAAATGTAATAAGCCAGTCTCAGAAAGTCAAGTCCGTCAAGTCAGAAAGTCTCTCCTATGTGGAAGCTAGAGAGAGAGAAGGAGAAAGGGGACTTCACAAAAATAGAAGGGAGACTAGTAGAGCAGAGGACAGAGATCAGGGTGGTGAAGGAGTAAGGGAGGGAAAGGCGAGGTACTGAGCAATGAAACTGACCAAATTATGTTATGTGTACGTATGAATACATGACAATAAATCCCACTATTGTGTGTAATTATAATGCACCAATATAAAAAAGGAAAGTAAAATTTAGGTAATCATTTAACAACTAAGAAATGGAAATATACCGTTTGCTTTGGCAGTTGGACCAAGCTAATCATCGTTTTGACAATTCTGTTATAGAGCACATAGGTTTCTTTATTTGGTTAACTATGATACAAAATGATGTCATATTTAAATAGATAAGAAGTAAGCAAGTTATAGTGAATAGCTCATAAAGGAAAATATAAACAGCCCAGTGTGAAAATGCTAAGAAAATGCAGAGAATTAAGAGAGTGTGGAGCTAGAGTGTTTGCGTATTATTTATGTGTACCCTGCCATTTTAGGAATATAGGTTAGAGATTTGGATATTTTAGATAGTCACTTCTTGGGAAAGTTTCTATTAATATTTAATACTGTGCACATTAGCTACTACTGTAAAACAAGGTACTTTTGGCATATGTTGTAAAATTCAGCACTTGCTTTTTTTTTTTTTTAAACAGCATCCTATTTCGTAAGGGTGCTCTACCTCTGAGCTACATCCCCAGCCCTTTTTAATCTTCTTTTGAAGTAGGGTCTTGCTAAGTTGCCCAGCCCGGCCTCTAACTTGTGATCCTCCTGCCTTAGCCTCTGGAGATGCTCAGATTACAGGCATGTGCCACCGTGCTCAGCAGCTATAAGCGTCTTAATGATGGGAACTGTGTCCCTTGTTGATGAATTTGTATGTAACACCTAACAGTGCCGTACAAACCAGAAGTACTCAGTAAATAAGTATTAAGTTAATGAGTGTTTCTCTATACTGTCTATTGTCAGATAATTCTGCTGGATTTTGTTAAAGACTAAAACAAGTAAAATAACCATATAGACAATTGATACTTAAGAATCATCACGTATTTCTTGACAAAATGATGAAGTGGTTAAGAACATAAGCTCAGGAACCAGACAATCTGGACTAAAATGGTGACTGTTACTTAACTAATTCTGAACCATCAGCAAGCAAGAACTTAATCTTTATTTGCTTCATTTTTGCTATCTTCAAGATAAGGAATATGTGTTGTAAGAAATGTGCCAGGCAGTAATATCTCAGTAATTTTGGTTATTGTTAGTATTGTTACTGCTAGTTGTACTGCTATAAATATTGTTCCAAAAATAAAACACTCTTTTAGCCAGGCGTGATGGCACATGCTTCTAATCCCAGTACTTAGGGAGGCTGAGGTGAGAGATCAGTTTTGAGACCAGCCTCAGCATCTTAGTGAGGTTATTTTTCAAAATAAAAAATAAAATCAGGCTAAGGATGTAGCTCAGAAGTAGAATTTCCCTGTTTGTGGATTTTATCCCCAGTAACACACACACACACACACACACACACACACACACCCAAACATACAGTGGAATATTACTCAGCTTTAAAAAGTAATGACATTCTGATATATGTTACAACATGATGAGCATTGAAAGCATGATGCTAAGTAAGATAAGCCAGACACAAAAGGACAGACATGGTATGATTCCACTTATAGGAAGTATCTAGAATAGGCAAATTTATAGAGGCAGAAAGTAGAATGGCAGTCACTAAGAGATAGAAAAAGGAGGAAATGGAAAGTGTTTAATAGGTACAGTTTCATTTTGGGATGTTGAAAAAGTTCTGAAAATGCATGGTGGCAATGATTGTACAACATTGTGAATATACTTAATGCCAATGAAACATAACACCTAGAAATGAATAAAAGGAGCCAGGCATGGTGACACATGCCTGCAATTTCAGTACTTGAGACAGGAGGATCGAAGGTTCAAGGCCAGCATGCAGTAACTTAGCAAGTTCCTGTTTGAAAAATAACAAAAAAAATAGGGCTGGGGTGTAGCTCAGAGGTAGAATGCCCCTGGGTTCAATTCCAGGTAACACACACACACACACACACACACACACCACATCAAAAGGGCTTTTTTTTTTTTTGTGGTGCATTGTAATCATACATCTTAATGCAGTTCAGGGTAATAGAGACATACACGCACACAGCACTCAGTGAGCCCCCGCCCATCCCCACCCCACTCCCTCTCCCTCTCCACCTCCCGGTGCTCAACACGGTGTTTGGCTTTGTATGTTTGATATGTTTTGGCTTTGATATGTTTGATCATGTCCATTGAGGTGTTTCCCTCTTCAAATCTTCCTCCCCTGTCCCAGCTCCCTAGTTAGGTCCCCTCCTTCACTCCACTCATGTTTCTCCTCCTTTGTCTGGAGTTCCTTATGTGTCCCAATTTCTCCCTAGCTTCCACGTGTGAGGGAGAACAGCCAACATTTTACTTTTTGTGACTGACTAATCTCACTTAGCATGATATTCTCCAGTTTCATCCACTTCTCTGCAAATGACATAATTTTGTTCTTTTTTTTTATGGCTGAGTAGACTTCTCTTGTGTATATATCCCATAATTTTGTAATCCATTCATCTGTTGACGGACATCTTGGCTGATTCCATAGTTTGGCGATTATGACTTGTGCTGCGATAAACATAGATATGCATGCATTACTATAATAGTCTAGTTTTAATTCTTTTGAGTAGATACCCAGCAGTGGTATTGCTGGGTCATATGGTAGGTTCATTCCCATTCTTCTGAGGACCCTCCACACTCTTTTCCAAAGTGGTTGCACTAATTTGCAATCCCACCAACAAATGTATCAGAATTCCTACTTCTCCACATCCTTGCCAGCATTTATTAGTGTGTGTGTGTGTATTTGTGTGTGTGTGTGTGTGTGTGTGTGTGTGTGTGTGTTACTAGGGATTGAACCCAGGGGCATTCTACAGCTGAGCTACACCCCAGCCCTATTTTTTATTCTTTATTTTGAAACAGGATCTCACTAAGTTGCAAAGGGCCTCACTAAGTAGCTGAGGCTGGCCACAAACCTGTGATCCTCCTGTCTCAGCCTCCCAAGTACTGGGATTACAAGTAAGCACCACCACACTCAGCCTAATGTTTGTGTTTTTAATGGTTGCCACTCTAGTTGAGGTTAGGTGAAATCTCGAGGTAGTTAAGATTTGCATCTCTCTGATTGCTAACGAGGTTGAACATTTTTTCATATATTTATTGGCCATTTGTATTTCTTCTGTGAAGTGTCTGTTTAGTTCACTTGCCCATTTTTTTTTTTATTGGTATATTTGTTTTTTGGGCAGTGCGTTTCTTGAGTTCTTTGTATAGTCTACATATCAGTCCCCTATCAGAGGAGCAGCTGGAAAAAATCTCCCAATCTGTTGGCTCTCTCTTGAGGTTCTTGATAGTTTCCTTTGCTGAACAGAGGCTCTTCAGTTTAATGCAGTCTCACATATTGATCCTCATTTTAACTTCTTGTGATTTGGGGATCTTATTGAGGAAGTTTTTACCCGTGCCTATATTTTGGAGTGTTGGTCCTATCCCCTCTTCAAGTAACTACAAAGTCTCTGGTTTAATTTCTATGTCTCTAATCCATCTTGAATTGACTCTTGTGCAGGATGAGAAAGTAGGATTTATTTCCATTTTTCTGCATATAGATAACCAGTTTTGCCAACACCATTTGTTGAAAAGGCTCTTTTTTCTAGAGTGTATTTTTGGCCCCTCTGTCAAAAATCAATTGGCTGGCTGAGACCGGAGAATCCGGGTTCGCGGCCAGCCTCAGCTACCTAGTGAGGCACTCCGAAACTTAGTGAGACTCAGTTTCAAAATAAAGAATAAAAAATAGGGCTGGGGGCATAGCTCGGAGGTAGAATGCCCCTGAGTTCAATCCCCAGTACCGCAAAAAAAAAAAAAAATCAATTGGCTATAAATGTGTGGATTTGCTTCTGAATCTTCTATTATGCTCCATTAGTCTATGTGTCTGCCCAAAAGGGCAAATTTTGTTATATTTGCTACAAAAATATGTCGAGAAATGGGCCATTTATAGAATTTCAGTCCCCCTTGCAAAATATCTATTAATTACAAAAAGGAAAAATGTAGTGGAGATTTTTTACAGACACTGCTATAACCAAGTGATCGAAATTAACACAGTAGCACATTTGTGGTATTTCTATAAAAAGTATAACCTGAATTAGATCAAGATCTAAATTTTAATTGAGGTCATTGTATATTACAACTGGCCTATAATTCTCCAAAGCATACATCCTCCAAGTGGAGTGACATCACAGGGAAGGAGACATTCTGGACTGATCTAAGGGACAGGAGTAGCCGTGGATGCAGTTGTGGAGAAGAGGGGCTGAATACACATAAAGTGTCTGTGGAAGAGCCCAAGGGGGTTCTGAGTAATTTTTTTTTCATGAAAAGGGGGCAATAAGCCAAATAAGTTTGGGAATCCATGCTTCAAAGTATCAAGGTCATGAAAGTTCAAAGATTAAAAAACTGTTCCAGATTAAGAGAAGTAAAAAACTAAATGAATTGTATAAGCCCACATTGCATCCTTCTGCTATAAAGGACAGGACGTTACTGAGCAAATATTTAAACTTAAATGGGGTCTGTGGATGAGGGCATAGAAATGTGAAGTGTTAATTTTCTGATTTCTACACTGGTTCTGTTGATTATGTAGAGAATGTCCTTGTTTATAGGAAATACATACTATTGGGGGTTGTGTCTGTAAACTTCTAAATAGTTAAGAGAAAAAAATGTTCTGTGTACTATTCTTGAAACTTTTAAAAAACTTGAAATTATTTCAGAATAAAAAAGAATGCATATATACCTACCTGGCAGGGGAGATACCATGATCACGAAGGTGGTTTTCCCAGGGCTAGGCTTATCCATTGCACTCCGGATGTGCTGACCCCTGTGATTTCCCCAAATGTGGGAAACTCGACTGCATAATTTGTGGTAGTGGGGGACTACATTCGAGCTCTCCCCTGGAAAAAAAAAAAAAAGAATGCATATATAGGCTGTTAAAAAATAAAACAGATAGAAGAATCTAAATTAAATGGTGATAATGGCTGGGAACTAGATCCCAAGATTTGTAGTATATTGAAAAGCTAGCTACCAAAGAAACAGGAACTTTTTCTGTTTACCAAGTTACAAAAACATTCAAATTCAGGTGTTCCCAGTAGATAAATTGAGGATAATCTCAGTATACTGTATATCTATTATAATCTTTAAAAATGAAGACAACAGCTTGTAGATTGAGACCTTATGATTTTGGATTTAGAACGGGAAACTAAAGAAATGACCAAACTGAACGTAAGAAGTTGCAGAACTAGATCATTTTATTTTAAATATTCATGTTTTGCAATGCCTTCTTGTTCTAGGTGATGCTGAGCAGGAACTTGGCCCCCCTCCATCTGTAGATGAGGCAGCAAACACACTCATGACTCGACTAGGTTTCCTTCTGGGAGAGAAAGTCACAGAAGTTCAGCCAAGTGACCAATACAGCATGGAAGTACAGGATGAAAGTCAGGTAAGCTGCTTGCTGTCAACTTTGTGAAACATCATGTAAACCAGCTTATTATACCAGGAATAATCCCAGTTGCTGAATAACCTTTTGAGTCCTGGAATATAACTTAACTTTTCATAATCACTTTATTTATTTCCTCAGTTTATGAGGCATCTTTTAGCTTCATTCTTAGACTTAAAAAACTGAAAAAAAAAAAAAAACACCTTTAGGTTTTGATTTATTTACTGAATGAATGAGTAAATAAACCAATAAATAAGTCAGCCAACCAACAAATTAACATAAGAGCATTGCACACTGAAATTGTCAAATACACACTATTCGCAAGTGCACATAGATTTTTTACCAAATTGTTGATATGCCAAAACACGGAGTAGTTCTTAACAATTTTCAAAGATTCTAGTTGTTATGATCACAATAGAATTAATTACAAAATAGTAACATACAATGATAACTAAAAGATAAATTGGGAAATCCCCAAATGCTATTTAAAAACATACTTCTAAATAGCCCATTAAATCTAAAAAATCATAAAACATTAGGAATTTTTGAGTTATAATAATGAAAAAAATAAATATAACAAAATTTGTAGGATAGCTAAAGATTTTCTCAAAAAGAAGTAATGGTTTTGAATGCATACATTAGAAAAGTAAGAAACCTAAAAATTTTTAATGTTCTAAATATTCATCTCAGAAAGTTTTAAAATATCAACAATTTAATTCATAGTGATTATTTCATAGTTTTCTTTCATTTGGCCATTTCCATTCTTTTCAGTTTAAATGTACCCATGAAAGTATGAGTCATATTTATTTATGGTTCTTAATCTTTAATGTGAATGTTTTATAGTTAAGCATTTTATTCAGAAAATTATTTCAAATACATCATATTTCTACTAATAAATATTAGTAAATTGAGCCGAGTGATTTATTAGTAAATCGTGGTGGCGCAAGCTTGTAATCCCAGTAATTAGGAGGCTGACACCGGCAGATCTGAGTTCACGGCCAGCTTCAGCTACTTAGTGAAGCTCTCTGCAACTTAGTGAGACCCTGTTTCAAAATAAAGAATAAAAAATAAGACTGGGGGTGTAGCTCAGTGGTAGAATGCCCTCTGGATTCAATCCCCACTACCGTAAATAAATAAATAAATAATAAATATTGGTAAATATCCTGTGTCATAAATTTATTTTATTACAATAAAATGTACAAGGATAATTTCCATGTACTTAAATGTCTATGAATGATGTGTAGGTGTTACAGAGCTCTCTCCTTAGGTCTCTATTTTTATCCTCAATACATAGGTCATTTTGTTTTTCTGTTTGTACATTACAATTACCTGGGAAGTGTTGTTTTGTTTGTGGGACTAGGTATTGAATGCAGGGTCTACACTCCCAGCCCTATTTATTTATTTTTTTGGTGATGGTACTGGGGGTTGAACCCAGAGGCATTCTACCTTCAAGCTACACCCCCAGCCCAATTTATTTCTTATTTGGAAACAGAGCCTTACTAGGTTGATTCCAGCCTCACTGCTTGCTGAGGCTGTGCTCGAACCTACAATCCTTTGGTCTCAGCCTCCCAAATACTGGGATCACAGGCATGTGCCATCATGCCTGTCTTTTTATTTTTTATTTTTATTTTTATTTTCTTTGTGTGGAACCGAAGATTGAATCCAGGGGCATTCTATCTCCAAGCTACACCTGCAGCCCTATTTTTTATTCTTTATTTTGAAACAGGGTAAGAGAGCAGAGCACCTCTCTAAGTAGCTGAGGCTGGCTACTAACCTGAGATCCTCCTGTCTCAGCCTCCTAGGTACTGGGATTATAAGCCACTATGCCCAGCTCTATTCTCTATTTTGAAACAGAGTCTCACTAAGGTGCAGAGGGCCTCCCTAAGTAGCTGAGGCTGGCCAGGAACCTGCGATCTTCCTGTCTCAACCTCCCAAGTACTAAGATTAAAAGCATGCACCACCATGCCTGGCCACTTGGGAAGTTTTATAAAATTCAGATGCCTGGTGACACAAATCTTACTGATTCTCCTCCATTCCTATTTCTATAAATAGCATCTTATCTCCTGAAATATCTGCAGTTCTGTCTTTTGCCCTTAACTCTAGATCTGTTGACTCAACTGCCTACATTAGATTTTTTGCCTGTATGTTTAAGATACATCTCAAACGCAACATGTCAAACACCTGTTGCATTTTCCTCCAGAGCCTCCATGTTTCTAACTGAGTAAATGGTATCAGCTACTTGTTTAGGACAAAAGCATCGGAACCATTCTCGACTTCTCTCTCTCAAACCTCAGATTCACTCTTTTACCAAATCACAGGTTCTATCTTCAAATTCTGATTCCTTCTTGAACGAATTCCACTGCAGTGCCTATGTCCAAGCCACTGTCATCTTTTGCCTGGTCTGCTAAAATATTTACAAGAATATTAGCCTAGAAGGTCTAGGACTGCTATGTCCTCTGCACCTCAAACAATGTCTACCATTAGTAGAGGTGCTTAATAAATATTGATTGTGTGCATAAATGGCCTCCTAAATTGTCTGCTGCTTCTACTCCTGACCAGCTGTATTCTGCTGTATTCCTATTGTATTGTATTTACTCTGTAGTCAGAATGATCCTTATAAAATGTGAATCTGATTCTGTCACTTCTCTGCTTTTAATCTTTCACTCTATTCCCATCACACTTAGAATAAAATCTAAAAATCTTTACCAGGAAGCTCCTACCCTGATCTAGCCCTTGCTATCTCTCCTACACCGTTTCCTACCCCTCACTTTCACCCACTGCTCTCCAGTCCTACTGGCCTCCCTGTTATTTCTGAAGACATAAAGCATATTTATTTGTATTAGAATTCTCTTCCCACATGACTCACTCTCGTTTTACTCAGTGCTCTATTCAGATGTTACCACAGAGAGGTCTTCCTCAATGATTTTATCTAAGAGCACCTGCCCCTCAGTATGTCCCCTTAGCCTACTGCTTTATTTTCTTCAAAGCTCTTTGTATCTTGTACAAGAATATAAGCTTCACAATGGCAGGGCTGATGCCTTTTTATTTTAATCAATCTATCTTGTAACCATGTCAATATGCTATGCTCTGTTAATAAAAAAAATGGAAATGATATATGTTGAAGGCTTTTTAAAATATTGGCATAAATAAAACATCTATTTTACTTTATTTCTTGATATTCACATCAAGTTAAAATATAACTATTTCATATCTAGTAGCCTATTTGTCAAGGACTCCATTCTTTATATAGTTACATTACTTCAAGTGATAAAATTCATGCTTGTTGCTTTTGAAATTCTTCATGTCACAGCATGTCATAGTGATTTCTGAACAAAGACACAAGTCTATGGAGTATGCCTTTCTTGTAGATTTACTGAATAAAATAATCCTAAAATAAACTAATGAGTACTAACATTGATTTAATATAAATTAAAGCAATATGGTATAACAGAAAAGCAATTGGGCCAGAAGGTAGAAAACTTGTGTTGGAGTTCCAGCAGCATCACCTACCATATTATAAATTGGACATCATTTAATTTCTCTGAACTTGAGATTTTTTAGTAGGTAATAAAAACTAACATTTATTAAGTGTTTGTGTACCCATCATACTAATTGCTTTACTTGCACTGTTTTAAGTGTCCTTACAGTCCAGTGTGGTAGGAGCCATTCATATCCCAGTTTTCAGATAAGAAAATGGAAACAGACTGCCGGAAAGTGGTAGAGTGATTTTTTTTTTTTTTTTTTTATGGTACTAGGGATTGAACTCAGAGTATTCTACCTCCGAGCTACACCCCCAGCCCTATTTTTTATTCTTTATTTTGAAACAGGGTCTCACCAAGTTGCAGAAGGCCTCAGTAAGTAGCTGAGGCTGGCTGCAAACCGATCCTCCTATCTCAGCCTCCAAGTACTGGGATTACAAGCATGTGCCACCACACCCAGCGTTTATTTATTACTGTCCAATATGAAATGATAACACCTCACAGCATTAAGGATCAAGTTAAATCATGAACATGAAAATGCTATACAAATAAAAGATATAAAGTAACATGTAACATAATTACTATATAAATATATACAGAACTGTAATATTTAGGTGTAGAATACTTCATTGCTTCATATTTTTGAAGATTTCATTTTCACATTTCTTAAATGGAAAAATAAAACTTATTATGCCTCTCATACTAGGTTTATAATGAGTAAATGAAATAAAAAATATTTTAAAATGTTAAGCATTACATAAATGTAAAATATTAATGATGAAGTTAGTTGATAGCTTGTTGGAATATAATATACCCTGGAACTGTCTTAGAACCACACCAGAAAGTGGCTAAGTTGATCATTTGAATTTCTATTCTTAGGAAGATTATTAAGAGTTAGAAAGTCATATTCATTTGGTGACTTTCTTTTGAGCTAAAAAGCATACTAACAAGATAGACTGCTATATTTAGGAAGATCCTACAGTGACGAAGTCCTCAAAATAGTACTAGTGATGACAGAATCTAACATAAAAGCAAGTTAGTATATATCATATTTCTGCAAAAGACAAAGTACTGAAAGTGATATTCAAGTTATTTTACAGAAAATAACTTGTAATAAAAAACTGTGTATCTGCCTAACTTCCATATTGGCAATTTTATGAGTATAATACAGTTTTCTTTCACAAATAATAGAATGAGTCTATTATTTTCTTCTCTCAGAAATTTTCTTATTATAATCCCTCAATAATAATAATAAATGTACAAATTATGGGTTTCACTGTGACATTTCCTTATCTGTATATGTCATGCTTTGATCACATCTGCCCTGCCTGCTATCCTCTCTTACCCTCCTCTTTTCCCCATTCCCCTCATTTCCCTTTCCTTTCCCTTATTGTCTTTTATTTATGAGACATCTTATTTGTTTCTTTATTCATTAATTTCCACATATGAGAGAAAATATTCTATACTTGTCTTTCTGTGTCTTGCTAGTTTTTCTTAATATGATACTCTTCAGTTCCATCCACTTTTCTGCAAATGACATAATTTCATTCTTTATGACTAATTAAATAGTCCATTGTGTGCATACCATATTTTTAATTCATTCATCTGTTGGCAGGCAGCTAGGCTGATTCCACATCTTGGCTATTGTGAATAGTGCTGCAATAAACATGGGTATGCAGATACCTCTTTTGTATGCTGACTTCATTCTTCAGGTATATACCCAAAAATGGTATATCTGAATCATATGGTAGATCTATTTTTAGTTTTTTTGAGGAACCTCCATACTATTTTCCATAGTGGCTATACTAATTTACACTTCCATCAACAATGTATAAAGGTTCTTGTTTTCCCACATCTTTGCCAACATTTTTTTTAAAACAACTGACTGGGGTGAGATGGGAATCAAAAGATGAACCTTATGAATTCCATCTTAGGCTCCTACCTTGTGTTTTATAGAATCTTTAAGAGATCCAGATGGGGGCTTTCTTTTGATCCCACTGGAGAATGTTAAGAACAACCAGAAAACCATTGAAAGGTTATAGAAATGAAATAGGTTAATTAGATGTCCATATTAGCCTACAGCATGGAGAATAGATAATGTTGCCTTTTATGTTTCATTCACTAGCCTCCTTAAATAAATATAAGGCCTACCTTTTAATTCATAAGTCATGAACAGTTTTCTGGTTTCTAAACAGCTTGATCTTTAAGATTTGCTTTTACAGTTAAAGTTTTTAAAGTATATAGTCTATAATATATGCTTTATTTTACAGAAAATAACTTGTAATAAAAAACTGTGTATCTGCCTAACTTCCATATTGGCAATTTTATGAGTATAATACAGTTTTCTTTCACAAATAATAGAATGAGTCTTGTCTAAGTACAGAAATGAGTTGTCATAAACGTAATAGAGTCATACCAAAATAAACCTTTTCAATTTAGGATGACTGTAGATACATTTAATGTAAAAGATCTGAGTGCAGTACATTTCATCTACCCACATGTTTCTTAAACTGGGTGTGGAAAGGTTAAAAATTGCATGATGAATTTTTAACTTGGAGGATTCCAATTTAGTAAGCCTGGGATGGGGCTCAGTAACTATCAGCCTTGTTAGAGCTTGTTTATTTATTTTTTCTATATCCCACAGGTGACTCTACTGCATACCTTGTTAAGAATCTTGCTGTAGTAGACCAACATGATTATATAAAAATAGAGATTACAAGGAAATTAAAACTCCTTTCTCCTCTGGAAAGATTATATAGTAGAAGAAATTTGCATAGATTTAAGGGCTTACTGTGTTATTTTTTAAAAGTTTCTAATATTGATATGATTGAAAGGATTTATTTGGTTGCAGGGTAATGAAAATATCAGTTGTGCTTAGTTGAGTCAAATGTATCTTTGATGATCTGGTTATAGTATTTAAATTAAAATAAAAACCTGGATAATTAAATACAAGGGATTGCATCTGTAAACCATTGTAGAATGAGTTTAAGAGCCTTAATATTCTCATAGCTAATAATCAACACATTCTTGAAGTTATTAAATGTAAGTTCTTTAGTAGAGAGAGTATGAATAGTGGCTATATGTAAAGAAGTTGAAAGGCTTCTTTTAAATTTAATATTAAAACATGTTAAATTTATCATTAGTGCTTCTTCAAGTACTTTGTCAGTGATCACTTACCATCTTGAAAAGGATATAATTTCTCTAGTGTTTAACAAAAATGTACTTTTCATTCACTATTTCAGTAATTTATTTGGGTAAAAAGAACTGAAGGAAAGGGAATTGTTATTAAATTAGGTAAATCAGAATGTATTACCACCATCCTTTTTGGTAATTATTTATTCCTTCATCAATAAGTTATAAAGGACATAATTTCGAATATAAGAATAATTCAGGATACAAATTTTTCTCTGCTATAATCAGTTTTAACAAATATTTTGTGTTATATTAAATTAACATTGTTTGATCTATTTTACTAGACAAACTTTTGGAATTTTTCCCTACATTCATTTATTGTCTCTGTGTAGCTGCTGCTTGTATATCAAAAAGGCATTTCTTTGCATTTGAAATTTTATATATCCACCTCTGGTGCAGAGGTATTATTAACAATACAGATTTCCAAGCCTTCTGAAAATTTTATAGATTGAAAATAGCAAGGAATTCTTGTGCTTAATAAAACAACATTTCTGTCAGGCATCGTGGGGCCTGCCTGTAATCCTAGTACTTAGGAGGCTGGGATAGGAGGATCTCAGGTTCATGGCCAACCTCAGCAACTTAGCAAGGCCCTCTTCAACTTAGACCCTATTCCTATTCCAAAATAAAATGGGATTAGGGGTGAAGCTTGGAGGCAAAATGCCTCTGGGTCCAATCCCCAGTCCTGAAACAAAACAGAAACCACAAAACAAATTCCTACATTCTGTTAGTGAATGGTAATGGAAAGTACTTGTCACTAGTTATTTCCTAAGCAGAAAAATCTGTGCTTATGGTAAATTCATCAAGTTTCACCTTAATTGTAGAAAACAGACTTTGTTATCCTGGAAAGCAAAAACAAAGCCTAATAGATATAAAAGCTGTATGTACAGATTATTTCTTCTTTTATTCATCAAGGTATTATTTTGCCACAAGATTTACTTTACTTAATAGCTGGTCAGTTTATCTTACTTCTTGATTCTAATTTTTCAGACTTCAGCAATCACCCAGCGGATAAGTCCCTGTTCCACACTGACTAGCAGCACTGCCTCTCCGCCAGCCAGTAGCCCCTGCTCTACGCTCCCACCAGTCAGTGCAAGTGCAGCTGTCAAGGACTGTAGCTATGGCGCTGTTACTAGTCCAACCTCCACCCTTGAAAGCAGAGATAGCGGCATCATTGGTGAGTTGACTTTTATATTAATCGTTTTGTGTCCCTTGTTTTTTCTTTTAAAAATACACAAAATTTAAGATTTTAAATAATCTCTCATAGATAAATACACACATACATACATGTCTCTATCTACGTATGTGTATGTGTGTGTGTGAGTGTGTGTGTGTGTGTATAAACTTATCCTGTTGGGCACAGTGGCACACTCCTGTAACCCCAGTACCTGAGAGGCTAAAACAGGAGCTCCACAGCTTCAAAAATAGCCTGAGCAACCTAGGAGACCCTATTTCAAAAACAAAGAATAAAAAGTGCTGGGGTATAGCTTGCAGGTAGAATGCTCTTGTATTCAATTCCCAGTACCAAAAACAAAAACAAAAACATATTTTTTATACTGGAAAGGAAAACATAATGAAAGGTATCCCTCCTTGCTTAACCCTCCTAATCAGGCTATTACTTGATAAGGAGAGGATAGAAAAAATTCTGTACACTTTGTTCTGTAAATTCTCATACATCATCTGTCAATAGAAGTCATCAGAATACTCTTTTTTAGCATTCATTTGTTTTTTGTTTGTGTGTGTGTGTGTGTGTGTGCGTGCAAGAGAGAGAGAGAGAGAGAGAGAGAGAGAGAGAGAGAGAGAGAGAGAAACTTTTATCATTTAAGTCCTTATTAAATCTCCTGGAGTTAATACAATAGTTGAAATTCATATTTTTCCATACAGATAACTGATTGTTCTAACACCATGCTGATAATGCACTATACTGCTTACAAGGCAAGTTTCCATAAATGTCTAGGTCTTTTTCTGAGCTCTTTATTTAGTTCCATTGGTAAAAACAATCTCTTCCTCACACCATTATCACACTCTCTTAATTGCAACCATTTTAAGTCTTGATATTTGGTAAACAAAGTCCACTATTTTGATGGTCATCTAAAGGAGGATTCTTAGCTGCATGTGCTGGTGCACACTTGTAGTACTAGTACTTGGGAGGCTGAGAAAGGAGGATTCCAGATTCCCGGCCAGCCTCCTCAGCTACTTAGTGAGGCCCTCTGCAACTTAGTGAGACCCTGTTTCAAAATAAAAATAAAAAATAGGGCTGCTGGGAGTATAGCCCGGAGGTAGAATGCCCCTGGGTTCAATCAGCACTACCACAAAAAGAAAGAAAAGAAAGATTGATTCTTGGCTATTCTAGGCCCTTTCTTCTTATTCTAAATTTGAGTCAGTTTGTCAGATTCCATGATTTTTATTAGAATTGCCTTAAATCTATAGATTAATCAATGATTAATTGAAACTTTCCAGTATTAAATTTTTAATCCAGGAATATGTTTTTATATATGCTTCATTTAGAGAATCCATACCACTTTCTTTTTGTGTTTGTGTGTGTTACTGGAGATTGAACCCAGGGTATTCTACCCTTGAGCTACATCCCTAGTCTTTTTTATTTTTGGTTTTGAAACAGAATCTTGCTAAGTTGCTGAGGCTGGTCTCAAACCTACAGTCTCAGATGTGTGTATTTTTTTAATGAAGGGTAGTATCTTCCTCTGCAACTTCATTTGTAGAAATTTTGTGCATATCAATGTTTAATTTATATAGGTTAACTTACCCGCATGTAGACTACCTGGGCTTTGAACTTTAGCAACTTTTTTAGCATGTGAATCAAATTGTGATTTGATTTTCTCATGTTTCAGTTACTATGATGACTTTAATTTGTATCAGATCTCACCATATAGGAATTGTTGAATAAAATAGGCTATATCTATAGAAAAGAATCATATGTATATAGCATTTTATTTTGTGATTCTTCACTTTTCTTTTTTGTAAGTATGACCTCTTTTGCTACACAATTGCCTTCCTTCTGGGGTTGAGGATTTAGGACTTGTCTTGATTAGCACTATATCCTGACATACACAAATTAGGCAATAAAATTTATTGAATGGATAGGTGATCAATGGAATTAACTAAAAGTCACCCAGATTTGTGAACAGCATCAATGATGCAAAAATGCACAAAATTCCTAAGTGGTAATTGTTACCCAAAGAATTTCCTTCTGGTATTTTGGGTGAGTTGTTCAGGGATCTACTAACTGAGCTACATCCCCGGCCATTCTCCTTGCTTTTATCTCTTTATTTATTTATTTATTTATTTTTGATGCTGGGTATTGAACCCCAAGAGTACTCTACCTTCAAGTTATACCTCTAGCCCTTTTTTTATTTTCTTATTTTGAAACAGGGTCTTACTGCATTGCTAAGGGTCTCACTAAGTTACTGAGGCTGTCTTTGAACCCATGATAATCCTCTCTCAGCCTCCCAGGTACTGGAATTACAGACATGTACCACTACGCCCAGCTTCTCTTTGCTTTTTTTTCCTTCAGTACTGGGGTTGAACTCAGGGGAATTCTACCTCCAAGCTACACCCCCAGCCCCATTTTTTATTTTTTATTTTGAAACAGGGTTTCACTAAGTTGCAGAGACTAGCCACAAACCCAGATCCTCTGGTCTCAGCCTCCCAAGTACTGGGATTACAAGTGTGTGCCACCACACCTGGCTTTTCTTTGCTTTTAAATGCCATGACTAAAAGCCTTTCTTATGACAGAATTTAGCAGTTAAATAGTGAAATGGGATCTGTAGGTCACTGAATAATTCTTTGCACCACAAATTAACCTAAAGTTTCTTAAAACTTTCTGCTACCAATCAGGACTACTTTAATAATTTTTATTAATAGATCCAAGCTTCAAAAAATGTGTTAGCATCATTCTATTCATTTTTCAATAGTTTCTCATACTTACTTTATCAAACATATCTATGCCAAAGCCCCTGTACAAAATGAAATACCTAATGTTAACACCTGGTATAATTCCAGCTAGATTTACAAAAGCTTGATGTCTTAGTTACCAATAAATGTATGATTAGTTATAAACCATTTTAAATACTGAAAGTAGAGAACTTCATTATTCCCCTCTCAGACCTTTGAAAGTATAATATTTCAGTGTTTGGAGCTACTGGATGTGCTCATGTTTTATCTGGAGAAAGAGGGCATGTTTCTGGGCTATATACCAGGGTAAGACCACACAGAGACAAGTAAATCTTAGCCAACTCCAGCTTGGAATCTAATGATAAAAATTTATGCTTGAAATATACCAAGTGATGTATGCATTTATGTTTCTATCACTTTGAATCTCACTACAATATATAATTACATT